>JAHHUM010002623.1:159863-286831 GCA_036173005.1 Crenichthys baileyi
ATTATTTGCTGTTATTTCAGCTTTTAACTTTGTTCTCTCTCTTTTCTCTTCCTAGAAGCTACACCTGGCCTGACTCTGTGTCTACCTGTAACACCTTTCTGGAGAGGGGAATCCTCTAAGCTTCTGCTGGCAACAACTTAATGCTCACCCTCTACCGATGATCCACATGGCCCTGTCTTTCAGTGTTTAGCCCTTTCTCTCTGCTAGACATAGCTACTGACTGAGCTTTTACTGTAACTAACTCTATGTGCTCTCTTCAGACTCTAAACTTGAAAACTGGCTCAGAGTTTATCTGTTCCTTCTTTCTAGGTGAAACGACTAAAGGAGCTACATCCATTAACATTTACCTTTTCCTTCCCATAGAAAGTACTCCTGGATCAGTGCTTCTTTGTTCTCTTTGTGTCTCTGCTCTGTTTTCTCTAACCCCCAGTCGGTCGTGGCAGATTGCCGCTCACACTGAGCCTGGTTCTGCTGGAGGTTTGTTCCTGTTAAAAGGGAGTTTTTCCTCTCCACTGTTGCTACATGCATGCTCATTATGAGGGATTGCTGCAAAGTCAAAGCTAGTGACTGTCCACTGTCTCTACATGCTCATCCAGGAGGAGTGAATGCTGCAAGTCACTGACTGGATGCAATCTGCTGGGTTTCCTTAGATAGAAAAACTTTTTATCCAATTTGAATAAATAACAGAATCTGACTGCGCTGTTCAATGATTAAGATTAATTGGAATGTATGTACCAGACTTATGTGAAGTGCCTTGAGATGACATGTGTTGTGAATTGGCGCTATATAAATAAACTGAATTGAATTGAATTGAAATGCTGAAATCCCATATTTCCTACAGGAAATCCTACAGCTTCACATAATGTGTGACCAGGTGTATTTCCACAAACATAGAAAGACAGAAAACCTGTGGGACCTGGATCAAAAATATTTCCGACACTTTATATTATGTAGGCATTATACTTAAAATTGCATTATTTGCAGCAAAACTGCTTTTTAGTGAGCACTCCAGTTGTCTAGTTGTATGAAAACCATGATTATACAAAAAACAAATCTGAGTTCTACTATCACTCCTAAGGACATATAGATGAAACAAAGGCGAGGTTTACCATGTTATTAGGATAATCCCTTAAGCTCCTGCCGTGTGCATTTATATAAATATGCTATGAGCATGGGTGTGCATAGTTGTTTTTCGGACTTTTTCATCCAGCACAGACAGTCAGAGTGTCTCCAGATTTGCCCCATCAAAGAATCATGTGGAGACTGGGAAGCTCCATAATCGCAAGAAGGCCACTGATGTGTCCCTCGGCTTTCTGCTCTCAAACTGAATCATACAAGCGGCTGCACACAGAAAACAGGGCTGTGTGGCATGGCTTTTGAAAGGTCACTCTAAGAATAGCTTCCGATACCTAAATGGGGCTCATATCCAGCGGAAAGCACATGTTGAAATGTGCAGGCAAGCAAATAAACATTAAAACATGCAATAATTCATGGATGGAGGCACAGGCCATTGCACTCTTGCATTTCGTAGACATAATCCTACAACTTATTGATGCACATGAGGTACATCTGTGCTCTGGTAAAAGGACAGAAAAAGCAGGAAATCTGCTTCCTGATGTCCATGCCCTGCCAAGGTTCCATGCTGAGGAACCAGACCATAATTTCAAAAGCAAATGCAATGACATCAGTCTGTCTTAAGCTTAGAGGAAAATGCCTCCTGCCCATCTAAAAAATGTTTTACTTATTCATTCATACAACTAATCTGAAAGATGCCCATTGAGGGCAATTTATTTAGGTAATGTAAATGCCTCACTCAGATGAAATGGCCAGTCCCTTTATTGATGAAACTAAGCACAACAAATGCTGTTCATCCTGGTGTAATCATCTTTTAAATCACTTTCATCAATCAAACACTTGCTTCTGTCAAGTTTTAATGTAAACACAAGCTTTAAACAAAATTGGTCACCAATGGCATGTCGGATTCTATGTAAGCTCTATTAGTTTTATTAGTTTCTGAGCCAGGTCAAAGCATATTGCACAGCAACTGAAAGAAGATTTTTTTTTCCTGCAGCTCTTTAATCTTTGTATATGCTTTATACATTCTCCTGCTAGAATCGGGTTGTGTGTTTTTAAACACCGTATACTTGTTTTATTCTTTTTTCTTTTTCATTATCTGAATGTGTTGCTTTTCATTACTTGTACTATTTTTTAGCATTTATTTGTAAGCACTAGAAGTCATATAAATGAACTCCATAAATAAAATCTATTTAAATTGTGCTGGCACACTATTGCTTAAAGTTCCCTGCAAAATATTCACAGTATTGACTTTTTACCTGCATTTCAAACTTTAATTTAAATGTTTTTTTAATCCCATGCTTTTTGACAGATCTGCACGAAATAGGCGGTTAAGTGAAATGAGAAAAATATTTATTAAAAAAAATTTAAAAAAAGAATAAACTGAAAATTGGCATTTGCATATGTATCTACGCCCTTTGCTATGAATCCCCTAAAAAGTTCTGGTGCAACCAATTACCTTCAAAAGTCATATAATTAGTAAAATGAAGTCTACTTTTTTGCAATTTAAATGTCATATGATCTGTCAGTATAAACACACCTTGCCCAGAAGCAAAACACCACTAAGCAAGAGGCATTAAACCACAAAGACCAAGGACCTCTCCATACAAGTCAGGGACAATGTTGTACAAGTCACAGTGGGGTTATATTGCATTACAATGCACTTGGCATTGTAGAATAACCAAATTTCATTAACAGATAAGCATGGCTACCACAGAGTTTATAGGCATGTCAAAAAGATTAGCATAGCAGCTATCCCATGCTCTGTATAGGGCACATGTGAGCCACTACAACAGCAATTACACAACTGCCATTCATTTTAGTATTTATAGCAATGACCCAATAGAAAAAAAAATATTTAATTTCACTCTATATAATGCTGTCTCCACTAAGGCTTATTTACTTTTTTTGGCATGCCAGATGCGCAACACAGAAAGTCAAACTGATGGCCTTGCCTACATTTTTATCAATTTGACTAATAATCTGACATCTTATGGAATTCATAGAGCATTGCAAAATTGAATTTCAAGATGGTTGGCTGTTTTATAAAAGCTGGGGACACACTACAAGTTTTTTTTATCCAAATGTATCTCCAATTCCCAGTTGCAGAAAGTCTGCATCAGCCTGCAGTAGCTGGGGCCAATCACCAAGGCAAGTTGGCCCAAAGGTCTAAGCGTGAGCGGGAAACAGTATAAATTAACTAATTACAATCACATAGTGATTAAACAAAAGAGAACAAAAAAAAGACAGTAAATGAAATTGTTATTCTAGTATTGTTGTTGATTAAAATGGAAACAAAACCATTTTTAGAATAGAGCTAACTTAGAAAGTCTTTTCAAAACCCACAAACAACCTCACATGAAAAAACAAGTTAAAAAGAAGAAGTGCAGTCAACACTGTCCAAATGAAATTTACTTGTAGATTAAACTTTAAATCTTATCTCTACAATAGTGTATTTTTTACTACAGAAGGATGGTAGCAGAAGGATGGTAGCAGAGATCCAAGTATGCAGCCTAACAGGGTAACCTAGGGGTTTTACATTGAGGTTAATATTCCATATTTCAAATTTAAAATCTTGGATATTTAAAATTCTAAATCTCTGTATCTATTATCTTTTATATTGTCTACTCTGGTACTTCAATGCTGATACGTAGATAAAAGGATTGGTTATAGCCTCTAAAGGTGAAAGGTAAAGTGGTTTCTGAGTCCTTTAGAGTCTGAGAAACGGAAAAAAAACAAACAAGGCATTTTG
Organism: Crenichthys baileyi; assembly: GCA_036173005.1. Taxonomy (NCBI): domain Eukaryota; kingdom Metazoa; phylum Chordata; class Actinopteri; order Cyprinodontiformes; family Goodeidae; genus Crenichthys; species Crenichthys baileyi. The sequence goes on from JAHHUM010002623.1 coordinate 163,690, forward strand.
AATTAGTATCTATCAGAGCAAACTTAGATGCCATATGCCATGTTCAGAAGTGGAGACAAACGGGCTTTGGCCATGTTTGGTGTTTTTGTCTGGATCAGGTCGGACTAATAATATGCATATTTGTTCACTTGTCTTATAATTATGAATCCCCCCCATTGCTTCAGCACAAAGCCAAATGATGCTAGAATGAAAATGATATATTCAAAGAATTTATAGAAAAATACAGGGATCCATGTAGGTAGCAGGCTTCAAACTAAAAGATAGAGTGTGGTTTATGATAGGACCAAAGCGCAGAGAAGGTTCCAGAAGCCAGCGGAATGAAGGTAAGTAGAGTTTTAATTAACCTTACTCACACAACAAGGTAGGGAACCAGTAGGATGACATGCCCCAACCAGACCAGGGTACAGAATTCCAGACATCAGGGTAGGGTACCGGTATTAAACCAGACATGACTGAACGACGTGGAAGACAACACAGAACAAGGAACCAGCGGGGAACAATGTAAACTAAAGAGCTTAAATACAAATGAGAGTACAGGGAGAACCAATGAACAGAAAGGGAAACAAGGAACAGGTGAGGGCCAGGCTGCAGGGAGCCAGAGGGAGTGAGACCAGTTAACACATTAAACACAGAACACAGGGTAAACTAAGAACCAGACTAAGTGAAATGAACAAAAACATAAAACTTAAATACTGGCTGGATATGGCTTTCACCATTTCTATTCCTATTGCCTCCCTAATCGCTTTCTGATGTTTTGTCATAATTATTCTTTTTGGGTTTGTAATAAATAGGGTAAAGAAATCTCGCCAAGAAATGTTAAAACAATTCAAAATATATTTACATCAAAAACATCTAACAATGTTATAATAGTATTGTTAATAACAATTTAAATAAATAAAAAAATCCCTTTTATGATTGTCACATTTTAAAAAGCCATCCATATCCTTGGCACAGCCCATTGCATGTTGATTATCTGGGATGACTCAGTAATTATAATGCTCCAACTGACTGCTGTTTGAGACAGATGTTGTGTTCACAAATCTTGAAGCAGGTCAGTTCCCAAACTGACTGGAAAATGAGACAAGAGGTCTCTAAGCCACAGTCAAGGTTCTCTGCTCTGACAAGACAGCAGATGGCGGTTTGTGAAAATAACAAACCAGATCAAAAGGAGAGAAACTGAGGAACATGTGATATCTTGACTCATGCTCATCCTGTTGTAGATTCCCTTATTATGATGCCACATGAAAAATGTTAGAGAACTGGGAAACGTGCAGGCAATTTTAATTTTAAAACACATTTCTGTTTTTAATGATTTTTGGTCTGGCATTACTTATGCTCTGTACAGACAGCACAGGGCATGTGAGCTTTTTTTCTCTGTGTGTGCCTTAAGGTAACACTACAGTGACACTCAGTGCAGCTTGACAAATTATGTCATTATTATGAAAGAGGGTTATTTGTGGTGTGTTTTAGTTTCTGCTCTACCATTTATGCCAAAGTGGTTTTAAAATATGCTGTATTATTTATTAATGATACCAAATCATTACTATCTATCTATCTGTCTGTCTGTGTACATGTCTGTGTTTGTGTGGGCGTTTTAGTTTTCAATTTACCCTTAAAAACCAAGTTAAAACACATCCTTGTTTTGTCTCATTTATCTCAGAAATGGACACATTGTATCATGTTTTACCAACCATTTAAAATGAGTGCTTGTATCTTTTCAGCAACTTTCATGGATTTCTGGAACACCACAAAAATGAGTGATGAATCCAAAATCAAATGTATCATATATGTTATTAAGCAACATCTCTGAATCATAAACATCAACATAGTTTTTGTCATTCTCTAATATGTCAGCAATGACCAGGGAATTCAACCTGCTTCCCTCCCATCTTTTGACATCATCTCTTAATATAATTTACCTTTTCATTACTAAAAAACACTCCAATTACACAGTGAGTGCCCTTCTTAGTATGTATTTACAAATTAAATATAGCTGCATTCATTCAACTATTCTAACATGGAATACAATAAGGATAGCTGACACTTTTGAGGGTTGTGGCATTTTTATGTTGGCAATTGTTCAATGCTATTAGATATCTGTGTAATCAGGAAAGAAAAAAAGGTTTTCCAAATGGTGCACTTCTCAGTTTCCAACTTTGGAAATTCAGTTTTATTTATATGGTGGCAATTAACTATATATGTCATCTCAAGGCACTTTGCATAGTGAATTAAATCGAACCATATAGATTCCAAATCATGTACATATATTCTAATTGATCCCAGTTATCAAACAATACAGTCAAATTCAGTGTATCATTCAAATTGGTTAAATAGTTTTTTATCTAAGGAAACCCAGTAGATTACATTGAGTCAGTGACTTGCAGCATTCACTCTGTGGACAATCCCTTGAATTGTGTCGTCGACTTTGCAGTATTCCCTCATACTGAGAATGCATGTAGCAACAGTGGAAAAGAATCCTCCAGCAGGCTTGGAATTTGATTTCTTGCTGCAGCCCCAATGACATGTTGCGCCTTACAAAAGTTTTTCACATCTTGTTCAAAGTATATATTGTAATTTTATGTGACAGATCAACACCAAGTAGTGCATAACTGCGAAAAGAATGGAAAATTATTTGTGGATTTCATACTTTTTAGGAATGAAAATCTGTAAAGTGTGGCTTGCACATATATTGAGTCCCTTAAAGTTTAAAGCTCCTAAAAACAATGCAGAGCAACAAATGCCTTCAGAATGCAGCTAACTGTTAAATCACATGTGAGTAATTTTATCTCCGTGTAAATACAGCTGTTTTGTGATTCCTGAATATTCCTGGGAAGCACGATAATGAAAACTCAGAAGCACAACAGATAGAACAGGGAATTATGGAGAGGTTTACAGCAGATGTAAGTTATAAAATAATATCTCAAGCTTTTAACATCTATCAGAGCACTGCTCAATCTATAATCTGTAAACTAAAGGATGGCACAACTGCAAACCTACCAATACATGGCCATCCACCTAAACTGACAAGCTGAGCTGGGAGAGCATTAGTCAGAGAAGGAGAAGAAATCCCATTTCCAGTTTGCCTTAAGTCATATAGGCCAGGCCCCCCCAAACGGGGGGTAAGAATACTTTTGAAAGGCACTTTCCAATCCAATATTAATGTAATAAAGTATGAATATGCTCTTTCAATAAGAGTTAGTTTATATACCTGAAACTGTCCTGACGGTCTCAGTGGTGTTCCTTAGGCCAACAAAGGAAAACTGGTAAAGCCTCCATGAGCGAATGTCCCCAACCTCCACTGAGCTCCTTTTCCACCTGTATGTAATTTCCTCCTTGGGGTAGCCATCTGAACGGGACAGAGCAGTTGCAAAGTGAGGGTGCTTTTAAACCTATAAAGGAGCATCGTTTTTTCAAAGACTATAACAACCAACAGTTTCTCTGCTGACTTAATTTTCTTCCAAGTAAACAAAAAAATTGCATAACTGTTACAAATAACAATAAAAACACAGAGTTCAGTCAGTTTTATTTCATCTCCAATGACAATACCAAGTAACTTGCAGATACTAATTTTGAGATGAGAAACTTATTTTATAACTGAGTCATGTACTTCATATAGAGTAGACATTTGGACTATTTGTGGGGAGAAAAGTGTATTGTCCATGAAAATACTGAGCTGACTTAGAAGAAAAATTACATAATTGGTCCAAGACCATGGGTGAGTTCCCAGTTTTACTCTACCTTTGCACACTCTGTAGTTGCTCTAATGAAAATAGTAATCTCACTAGTCTAAAACAAATTCAGTTAGCTGAGCAGTTGGATTATCATAATCAAGTCAGGTTTGTGAGTATCAAATTTATGTGTGGTTTGGAAAAACAAACTAACCAAAAATTGCATTGGCTTTACTGAATGTTCCCCAAGTTTGGAGACAGTCAAAGTCTGGAGATGAGCTGTGGTTTGAATTATGTAGGTGAACTTCCTTTAGTGCAAAGTTAAGTGCTCTCAGACATCCAATAATATTCCTCTTCAGAGTAACACATCATTGCCAAACAGGAAAGCAGTTGGCGGTTTTGCCTCTAATGCATCTGAGAGACATTATAGATTCAGTCTCCTTCTGGGAAGTTGAAACTAGAAGGATACAAAAGCTCAATGTCTGTAGTTTAACTTCATTTCAGTCCACTGCAGGTTTAAATACTGAAATGTGTTTTTATTTCTCAGCTGAAACAAAATTCTCTACCAAATAGCCTGATAACATTTGACTAGAGTCTTAACAGCTGCAAAAGAGGATGAACTCACTAAGCTTTGTTGCTTTTAGACACGTGATGTGATAATTTGCCGCATAATAAATAGCTGTACGCTTCTCTGCCTGCAACATCTGAGATTGATCTTCTATGCTGCATGTAAAGCAATTTTCAAAGCTGTCAAAAAAAATCCATAGCCCTCACGAAATGTAAACGAATGCATATGCATATGTTTTAGCCTTGCTAACCTCTTTAGCTTCACTTTCATGTGCTCTGGAACCATTCAAGAATAATTCTTCCTGGAGAACACCCCATAGTATCTCAAGGTAGAGCTTTAGCAGTCTCAATAGAAAGACCTACCACTCCCCCTCCTTACACTGCATACACGGGGATGTTAAGTACTTTGAGCTCTTGTTACATTTTGAAAAGATTACAAGGTATAAAGATGTCCCAAGAAATATCCACAAGTGCAGAAAAGTCAGCCAACAGTGCTGTTGGTAGATAAGAAAAAACTTATAAATGTGGATGTGTGAACATACAGTCTAGGAATTCCTGGCATATACTGTCCATATCTGCGTATCAGTATTTCACAACAGTCCATCTCTATACATACGGTAAAACAAACAAAAAAATATAACAAAAAAAAAAAGAAACTTGAAGCTGTAAAGTAGTAGTGTATCAGTAAACTTACAGCTTGAAAACTCCAGGGGACAGGAATGCTCATCCATTGGGAAGTTGTTTAATTTAAGCTGGCACTCAGCATCAATGGTCAACCTGCAGAAACAAAACACTTGCATTCACTCACCAAAGTATACTAGAAATAGTTTAGGTTTTAAATACTACATACAGTACATGCATAGCCAATTAATTAACCTAGCAACAAAATTCTGCCCTTTCTGCTAATGATGCTATAAATTATAAAGTAAGATTTCACAAAATTAAATTAGACAGAAAACATTTTTCTTTTCTCTTTCACCCTTAAGGAAGTTTAACAGCAAAGTCATTAAGCTTCTGCTTAATGAGCGAATGACCTTAAATTGCTTCACCCATCCATGCATTTGCTATTGTCATGTATCATTGTGCTTGGAATCACAGCAGCCCTCCTAATTAACCAGTGCTTAAATTCTGAGTTCCTAACAAATTAATGAAGTGGGCTAGTGTTCTGCTCAGGAGAACATCCATCATTGAGTCCGGATTGAGTCCGGAAGACTTTACTTTGTCTCTTATTATCACAGGTAATGCTTTTTGGTGTCAGTGCAAATGTCTGCTGTAATTATGGTAGAATGCAAAAGTGACAATATAAGAAATTAATATTTGTCACTTTTTTGGATATAAGGTATAAATACATATATTATTTACTCCAAAATATATGCAAATACCCTATCACTTCAGTAATATCCATACTTAAACATTTTACTTCCCAGGGCCTGTTAAAAATAGTGAATTAGGTTGTGTTCATTAGAGAATAGGTATAAAAGTCAGTCAGGTTGATAGGGTTGTCAGTTGTTAAAGAGAAAACTATAGAGAGGTCCTCTCTAGCTAGACAATTTGACAAGGTAAAGTTCTTAATAGCAATATAGTCTTACAATAAAGCATGGTTTTGTAAAAAATATTTCAAAAAGATCCCCTATTGTCTTATATTGCATTTTGCTTATTGTGTTGTAATTTACATCTTAACATGGGCATACTGTTTTAAACTTGGCTCAAAATTTTTAAGTCCTGTTTCAAGGTACAATTTCTTAATAATCTTGCACACCCTCCTCCTCACTTTTATGAGAAGATGAGCCTCTTAACACTTAGAGCTGCAAAAAGTATTTTGCTTTTTTGGCATATTTAAATGTTGCAGATTAAACTGACCTCTTATTTTCCCTTTTTCTATATGGCTAGGTTGGTTTGGACATTTTTTTTCTCCTAATAAATGAAATCATGATTTATAAACTGCTCTTAGTACTTCCTCTGATATTAAAATGTGATTATTCGATGATCTGAAACTCAATGTGTCTCAAACAAAACCAAGAAAAAACCATAAGAAATATGTATGGGGGGTAAATACTTGTTTAGAGCCATGCTGCTTATTTCTTTCTGTCTTCCTAGACGTTACAACTGGCCTGACATTTTCTTTAGTTGTGACACCTTCCTGGAGGGGGGTATGGCAGAGCTACCAATATCCTAATGTTAACCTTTTTGAGGATTATACACTTGTCTCTGTCTTTTGTCATTTGGCCCCTGTTGGCTCACACCCTATATATGAGGATATGTTTCTCTCCTGGATGAAACCAGTAAAGGAGTTAATGTGGCCATTTACTTTTTGTGTAATGGATGGCACAGCAGATGACACCTCACATTGGGCCATGTCATACTACAGGTTTCTTCCTTTTCAAGGGAAGTTCTCCTTCTCCAATGTCATGATGTGTTTGCTTAGGATAAGGGATTGCTGTTACCAACACTATACAATCAACCAACCACCATCGCTGTGTACTTTAGAAGTGATTGTTGCAAAGTCAGTGATTAAATGGCTGGGTTTAGCTTGAAAACTTTGTACCAGTGAAATAATAAACTGAACTTGACTGCATTGTTTTGTAAATTTGTGAAGTATGATCAATGTATGTGATTAGAAATTTATATAAATTAGAAGGTGTTTTTGTAAAGTGTTTTGAAAAAATATTCTTGTAATTTGGTATGAGATAAATAAACCAAACATAACTGACTTGAATTATATTCTCACAGGTACTGAGATCTGAACATATTCCATCTCTCAGATATCTGCAATACTGACCTGTAAATAGTAGAATCAAATTTTACAGTTTTCTCTTTTGAGTAAAAAACATGACATTACTTTGCTCCTCATTATATGAGACATTTAAACTTGTTAATAATACCAGATAAAAACTGGTAAAAGCATGCATAAATCAATTAAAATAAAAGCAAACAAAAAAACTGACAGATATTTTCTTGAACATTAGTTACAACTCAAATGTCAGGCACTTTCAATCCTTCAAATCTTTCTTGAAATAAACTGTTAGTCTATGATGAACCAATAACATCTGAACAAGATATTCTGTTTTGCTGAAATTACTGATTCCTGGACCTAGTCAACACTAGCGCCTTACCTGAGAGTGTAGAGTATTCTTCCGTCATTCCAGATCCTAAGCATCCGATTGGGTGTGGTGATCCAGTGGGCATCAGCTTTCTTTGAGTTCCGAAAAAAAGTGTCTGGGATCCAGATCTTTCCAACCATGTTGCTGTTGAGACGAAGAACCTTCATCGTGCTGTTGAATTTTAACCTCCTGTCGTACCAGGTCTGAGCAAAAAATATGTCGATGGTGTATTCCTGACATAAACATAAAACACATTGATCTGTTTAAGCTTCATTCAACATGTAAATATGCAACAACATGTTAATAAATTAAATAAAGACTGAGACAAGACCGAAGGAAGATGACTGTGGAGTGAGAAATATAAATTCAATGATTCTGAAAGTATCCATAAACAGCGACTACTATCTTGACATAATAGAGAGTATTGTGGAGCCACTAACTCATATTTTTAATTTGTCATTCCCAGAAAAAATGAAAATTGCAAAAATAACTCCATAATTTACAGTCGGAGATAAACACGAATTCACTAAATATAGACCAAAATCTCTATTGCCTCAAGTCTCAAAAAATCTTGAAAAACTCTATATTGCAAGACTTAATAACTTCATTGAAAAACACAAACTAGTAATTCACACCCAGAATGGTTTCAGTCTACTAGATCTACTTCCATGGAGCTTGTAGAAGAAATTACCTTAAGAATAGACAAAAAGCAATACACTATAAGCAATTTTATACACCTCAAAAAGGATTTTGACACTAAAGATCATAATATATCACTCAAAAAGTTAAAGAGGCTCGAGATCAGAGGTGTAGCCTTGAACTGTATGAAAAGACCTATTAACAACAGAACACAGTTTGTTGTATATTAGAATGCTTAAACGTTACCTGTGTGTCCCACAGAGGTCAGTCTTAGGACCCACATTATTTATTCTTTATATAAATAACTTCAATAACGTGTCTCAAAAACCTAAATTCATTATCTTTACAGATGACACAAATATCTTAAGCTCAAGTGAAAATCTAAATGGACATCAAGGAACTGGACTTATTTAAAAAACTGGTTTGACAAAAATAAAGCATCACTCAATTTGAGTAACACAAAATATTAACATTTTGGCAATTGCAAATTTGTTCCAAAAATCTTTGTAGAAATGAATAGTTTAAAAATAGAAAGAGTGGGTTGTCAGTTCAAACCCCAGCTCTATCTTTCTCAGTTGTTGTGTCCTTGGACAAGACACTTCACCCTCCTTGCTTGCTGATGGTGGTCAGATGGGTTGGTGGCACCGCTGGTGTGGCAGCCTCACTTTTGTCAGTCTGTCTCAGGGCACTATACAAGTGCAAGCCATTTACCATTTACTATCTGACTAATATTCCATGATTAGCTATTTTTGACAGATATGTTAAGCCCTAAATGTGAAGCTGTCTGTTCTTAATTATAACGATTTTCTTTTGAAACATTAAAAGAAATTGAAAGTGAAAACATCCCCAGTCATGAGGTTGCATTTCATCTAGATCACTGGTGTCTAAAGTGCGGCCCGGCTCTCTCTGAATAACCCTGTGGGACCCTGAACCACAATTTGAGAGTGGATCAACTCCTGCTTGCAAGCAGTTCCAAGCTTTTTTTCATCTTTTAGGGTGACATTTTCACAGACAAATAAAATATTCATAAAAATGGCAGGGAAAACACTAATTATTTACTTTTCATTTATCATGGTTGTGTATTCATCTTTATTTTATAATAAAAAGAACTACAAACATTCAGCAACTTTTACCCAAAGCTGCCTTGGTGACAGAAATTTGTGTGGCCCACAAGAGCTTTCAGTTTGACAATTTTGTCCCCTCATGGCAAGAAGTTTGGACACAACTTGTCAAGATAATAGGTACTTTATAATTTTGGTCTGTGTCGAGCTTAATATAGTTTGGAAAAAGCAATAGAATATATTCTTTTATTGGCTCTCTAATCTGACACAGCTCCTACTTACACCAAGTCTGCCTCTGATTATCTTATTAGCCCTCATGACAACCTCTTTCAGAGTGACCTTCAGGCAGGCACAACCGCTGTTGAAGTAGTAAAGCAGACTTTATATCCAGCCTAGGCCGATTACGGGAACCAAGATATACCACATCAAGATATACTGTGTTATGGTTTTAAAATGACTAAACTCATACCATTACAATAGTCTATTGTTCTCCAAATGAGACGACAGAGAGATTGTTGAAGTGACCAGTTATCTCAGGCTATATAGAGCATACACTAAGACAGTGTTTTCCCTCCCTCATCTGCTGCTGCACAGTTTATGTTATGGATAACATTACAATAATAATAATATGACATCATAGTTTAGAAGCAGTAGGATTATTTGTTGTTGTTCTATTTGAAATTAATGCAGTTAGGCACTATCATACATTTTATTTAAAATTTTTGTGTAAATACCATGAAAATTTTGATTGTGAGAAATACACACAAATCACCTGATTCTTCTTTAAAAGTGTGATAAAAAAATTACCCATTGCAATGAAAATTAAATCCCTCTTCGGAGTGATTTTGATTGTGAGGTTGCATGGTTTATATCCTCAGTATAGTTTAACAAAGGTTACTTATGCAACATGAAATACATAATATAAAGGGTTAAGAATATTGTTGAAAATTAGACCACAATGTTGGCCTGAATATGTAAATTAAATTCTTAACAGAGCAGGTACAATATTTAACTTTTTTACAGAAGGATTAACGCTAAATCTATCAAACAGTTTATCCTCTTGCTTCATCCACAGTTCAGTCTTTTTTGAAGCTATGTTGGATCATAGACAGGTCATTAGGTGTTCTGGTGGTTAAAATAACTAAAAAGAAAAAAGAAAAAATGTTGAAACTGTTAAAAACGGAACACAGAGACTAGCTAAGCCCTGAGGTTCAAAGGAAAGTAGACGAGAACTGGAAAAATGGGGATTTGTGTGGAAGAGGACACAGGCGTATTAACTCTCTGACAAAGCTCTACCAAAATATGAAATCAAAATCCATGCCTAAAGAGTTCTAACTGGAATTTGAAAAATACTCTTACCAGACAAAATTCTCCTTTTCTTTAACAATGGACAGACAGACAGTTATGTACAGCAATGCGAGAAAGTCTGAATAATACTTCAGGATCTTTATGATGGCTCAGTCACACATGGTAAATGTTTCAAAAGTCATATTTTTTTCTGGTTATATTGTTGGACATATCCAAAAGAAGCTAAGCACTGCCACTTTTCCACAGCTATAGAAACTCAATTCCTGATGCTTGTTCTTCTTCAAACATCAACCTCTTTCTCTCCAGTAGTTCAGACAATACCTCTATCGCCCCCTCCCTAACCTTCACAGAGTGTTCCCATATCTTAGAGATTCCTAAATCAAAATTAACAAATCAAAACTGAATGTATGACTGCTACAGATGCATACCCCCACACCATCCATCTTCTGTCCTCATAAAAATGACCAACCTCATTTGTCATGTCATTGTGGTTACATGCTCTCCCAATAGCATGCATTAGATGGCAATATGAACCTATCAGTCAACCTTTCATGTATGTAGAGTGCCTCCATTTCACACATAGGCCATGCATTCATTGTGCTTGTATTGTGACTCCCTAATGTAAGCTCAAACACTCGTTTTCTAACTGATCACATTAGTGTATCTAACTGCAGTTATAGAGAGTGGGTGTTAAAGTTAACATTGAGTTAACTGAAACCCCATCACCATGCATTAATTTTCTAGTCACCTCTGTATACAATTATATTTAATGTTTTACTGACTCCTTGACTGTAGCCGGTCCACATTTGTCAACAGAAAATGTATTTGTGTGTGCGCCAAATAAACTCAAGCTGCACAGTGTATAAACTCATGTAATGTTAGTATCTATATTTAAAAATATTGCTTATTTTTGCAAAATTCTAAAATTATGTTGAATTGTCATGAATAAACACTCTACATGCCATTAAGATATTCAGCCTGTGAGATGGAGTCTTACCACAGTAGATGCCTACAAATGACAAAGATGACAGACCCAAGTTGGATAAAGTCACTGACAGTGTTACAATCACTTAATATGGTGCAACCCTGCTCTTAATTATTTAGTGAAATGTTATGTAACTCTTTTTGTTGAGAACAGACCACTGCTCTCAGGGAACACAACTTCAGTTAATATTACAATAACATAAGCCTACAGTGGAACAAAGAACTTGTGCAAAAGGATTAAAGGAAATAGTAGAAAGTAGTTACAAATGTGGTCTACATGGACCTATTTTTAGTAAAAGTCAGTGAGTAAAAGCAATAAAATATGTGAACGAAAGTATCTATTTTAGAAATTCAGACATACAAAATGAATACAAAAGGAGAGATTAAACTGGATGCTAGGCAATGGCATACTGTATTCCATATGCTAATTTGCGAATGATCTTTATGTTTTAAGCTTTATTTCAGAGAAATAATGATAAATGAACAAGAACTAGATAAAGTTGGAGCTGTTAACTTAGTTCAAAATCTTTAGGTGGTGAACTATAACAAAAAATCAATTTTTTTTTAACCTGCCCAGAACAAAATTTTTAAAATTTTATTTTTTTTTTAAGGGGATGAATTGGCCGACACGGGGGGGGAACACACAGTCTGCCTCTGAATAATAAGTAAAGGTTCTGGGACACTTCTAATATGATAGGGACAAATTTGCATACTATTTCTTTCCCACTTACCATATTGATGGCATTTACTGGGCCGATGCTGTTGACAAACATGTCGGTATGGATCACTGTTGGCTTGACTGCAGAGAAGAATAGGAAATTAGATCTTAGGGATTGGTTATAATTTAAAGAAATTCACACTAGGCTTTAAAACAGAACCCAACAGTTTTTTTCCACCATTTTATATTTTAAAAGGGAAAAAACTCATTGTAACCAACCAAGTAAGGGGGGTGGGCAGTGGTCTTTGCTTTAAATTGCTGAAATCTGGCCAGACAGGGGGTTTTCCATGTTAGATCTATGGTTAGAATATTACTATTAACAGATGCATTTACACTGTATTATCATATAAAAGCAAACACTTGCCATTTGGAATGTTGATGGATTTTATTTATACAAATATACCAAGCAAAATATTTAAAAAAACTTCAAAAACGTTCGAATACTTTAAAACTTGGTCAGACACCTACGCAAAGGTGCCTTCATGGTGATAAAAGCTAATTAAATTGTATTATTGACCCAACAATTCATTACAGATCACATTGACCTGTTCAACAACATAATTGCACTGTATAAAAAAAAATATAATTTTCTGCACTGGTTAATCTGTCGATCCATGCATTTACTATTCTCTGCCTATCTAAAATGAAGTTGTGGAGGGAACAGGTCCAGGATGGAAACCCAGACATCCGTTTCTCAAGCGACTCTCTCCAGCTCCTTTTGGAGATCCCGAAGTGTTTCCAACCCAGAAGAAATATAAAGTCCTTCCAGAGGGTTCTGGGTCAGCCACAGGGTTTTATCCCAGTGGAAGGTTTTCGGAAAACATCCGAAGGGACACTGCCATGAGGCATACTAATCAGAGGCTTAAGGCTCAGGATCTCAAGGTGTACACATGGGAAGGAGGGTGTGTAGTTCGAAAGCTTCAAGGTGTCATCTTTGCTTTTTGCGGGGTGATGTGGTTCTGTTGGCATCCTAAGGCCTGCAGGCACTGGATCGGTTTGCAGCAGAGTGTGCAGCAGTTGGCAAAAAAGGCTGAGGACATGGTTCTCAAGTGCAAATGAGAGGACTTATTCCTCTGGATTGGGGGTTAATCATTGTCTTTACCAGGAGAGTTTAACCATATTATGTCTTGTTCAGGATTGATTGTAGGATGAATGGAAGATACACATATGAATAAGAGCTTAATCTGCAGTAATGTGAGTGCTTCTTTGATCTGTTGTGGTGAAGAAAGTGTTGGACCAAAAAGCAAAGCTCTTGATTTGCCATTCAGTCTCCGTACCACCCTGACCTATGGTCTTGGGATATGGACCATGACCGAAAGAACAAGATCCCAGTGTTACAGCCGTTGACCAGCGATGCAGTGGTGCAGTCTTAATCATGCAGTTTTGAATGTGGCAGCACACTGATGGGATTGGCTGATTCGGACTCTACCTGCCTCCTTCCTGAAGATCTTCTATTGGACTGCCTTGGAACGTTGGACCAATTACATCTTCCGATCGACCACCTGGTCCTTCAAGAAGCTCTGAGGGAGACTCATTCAGTGGGGCAGCTTTGAACTCTGCACACTGCTTACCCCCTTGTGCCACTTGTTTGCTTTGTGAACTTGGCCTGATCTTCAAAAGGTTTGCATGTACAAAACCACACACAAACCTGTTTGCCTTCACAAAGCTGATCTACAAACGAGGTATTTATCGGGCAAAATCAGGTGAATCAGCGCAAACTTTTTAGTGTGTTTACCTTCATGAATACGCAAAACATATGATAATGACTGATTCTGTCTGATATTCCCCTCCCAAATTTATGGGAGGGGGATATGCAAATGTAATCCCTTACATTTATCAAAACCTGAAATGGATTGTGGATGCTAATTTTGCATCTAGATTTAGCAGGTTTGAAATGCAGGTACTAACTGGGACGCACAAGTGTCTGCTGTCATTGTGACGAGAAGGAGGCATAGATAGAATGACAGACGACGGATAGAGAATCATCTGTGCATATGTCAACAGATTTGGATTGTCAAAAATAAAAAATAATAAAAATAGATGAGAGTAGAGGATTCTATGTAGGATTATCTAAGGTCTGATTTGGAGCCAAAAACAGAAGCCATGGCGTATCTCCCATGATAAAACTCCTTGCAACACCTTTTTTCTTGCGTCTGGATCATTCCAGCGCACCATGGCTTTCAGTGAGATCATCTGCTGCTGAAGCACACACTTTATCATGCAGAGGTGTGCACATAACTGATCAAGTGTGCACAGTAAACTTTAAGTGCACATCATGGAAAGGACCAACTATGATTTGATGTTGATAATAAAATTAATAGAAAAATAAATGAAAAAGAAAAAGAAATAAAGACATCAGATGGCAGATAAAATGCTTCATTTGCAAATTGGATGCTAAAATCACTTCTTAGCAGGTGAAAAATCACCATTTTAAGGCGCCCTACTCCATGTGGTAAAAAATACAGGATTTTTTAACCTTGTCAGTAAACAAAGTAAAATGAATTATTGACAATAGCAATGAGTCATTGCAGAGCAACTGGAGTTGGATCAGTTTGATTACATTTTCTAAAAGTGAACATGTGCCAGGGAGGATTTATACAGTAAAAAAACATTTTTGTGTAACCAAAGAAACAATTTAAACAACCAAACATGTTGTATATCGTTAAAATATTGACAAAACAAACAAAACGAATTCAGTAAAATCATTTGAATTTTTTTTTTTTTTATGTACATAAATGTTCGATTTAAATTCCTTGCAGGACAGCTATGTGACTTTCTGTTTTAAAATTAAGAAGATGTGCACATTCCCATGGTGTTGTCAGCCCAGATGCAGCACTGAACAGCTACCCATGTGCACAATGATGGCAGAGGGCGCACACTACTTTGGAGACGGTTCTGCCCTCCTGTGCAATAGCCTGTAATCTAATATTTTGACTAAAGGCGAAGCAGAATGTAGTTTTTGCCTTACTGGGTCCTTCCGGACCACAAACGTAAAGCATCTGCTTGCAGAATAACTTTAAATGTAGCCTTCTGTTTGCGCAATTACGCACTCAGAGGCTTCCTGCGCAAATGAACAACGAGGGGAAATCTTGTCTGGGCAGAGACTGAGATGACAAACCTGCTGCTGTGAATTGTGACAAGAAAGGTCAGAATATTGTTAACGGTCCAGAAAACAGGAGCAGAATGGAACAGAAGGAAAAATCAGTAACTGGATTATTCATAATGATGCAGCGCAACAACCCCTGCATGTTTCAAGCAATACAGCAGAAAGTATATGTTTGCTTTTCCTCTAGTTCCGCTGGGGGCAGTAGCAGCCAGCCAGTAGCAACACGCAATTTCCTCATTTAAATAAGGCGTTCGGCACCTTTTCTCCACCTCTTAACCATTGCGCACGCATTGTTTGAAGATCGCACGCAACACGCCCACTAATTGCACGAGCAATATTTTTTGTAGATCAAGGCCTTAGTGTTTTGTGGGTTGGCTATCTCTGTAGCTTGTGGAGAGTTTCTTTTAAGACTGTTTTATTGTAAACATGGTATTCGGTTTTGATTAAATGGTGTTTTTCTCTTGCTATTTTAGTTTGGGGCCAATGGTTTAATTTAGAGAGGCATCGTTTTGGTTTTGTATTTTTGGTTTTTGTATATCATGGATTGAGATTTAGGCATGATCAAAATTTTATTCTCTGTCCAATTTCCTTAGATTTTCATACAAACAGCACTCTCCAGAGACATTCAATTCGAATAAATCAAAAGAGAAGCAGTGGCACAATCAGCAATTAATCTTAATTCACACCACTCAGTGGATTGTAGGTAAAACCTCTCCCTGCCTAAATATGGCTTGTTAGTATAGATGCTGGCACAGAAAGCAGCATAGCTGGCTAATTATTTCCCCTGTGGGAATGTGTAACTTGCAGCAACTGAAGGACCAGCACTAAGAGAAAAAGATCATAGGACTTTTTGAAGATGAAGGTAAAGACAGCGGCTGCCAGCTGCCTGGTCTACTGGTGGCTCTTTCAGTTGAAGCTGCATTACAAGCAGATTGAGCTGCACATCAGCTCTCAGTTCAGCCAGTCTTTTTAACCTTAAAGATTAAAACATATACACTTCAAGAAGTGTGTCATTTTTGAAACAATGAAGGAAAATGCTATATTCAGTCCCAGGGACTTTTATTGACACCCCTGCAGAAATATCTTGAAAATAAATTCACCTTTAATTGGAATAGCAAGATCTCA
The DNA here is from genome assembly GCA_036173005.1 of Crenichthys baileyi. NCBI lineage: Eukaryota > Metazoa > Chordata > Actinopteri > Cyprinodontiformes > Goodeidae > Crenichthys > Crenichthys baileyi. The sequence continues at coordinate 179,967 of JAHHUM010002623.1, forward strand.
CACTGTAATGTAAAGGATAATCTGATAATTTATTGAAGGAAAAAAAATCCATGTCAAGAAACGCCCTTTAAAAATAGCACAGGACTTAGTTTTCTCCAATAAAATTTCAAAATGTTGGAGCTCACAGAGTGAAGGTATCTCCGATTCATCTTTGCATAATTTCTCTTCATTATCTTATGTCCTCTTTGCTCTCTTCTTTTCATTCAGGACTAAGAACTGAGAGGGCCATGAAAAAAAGTTGATTTTGTTTCTGAAGAACTATTTGTGTTGATCCGGCCATGTATTTTGGATCAATAACCTGTTGATGATGACCCATTTTCAGTTTTCTTGCAGGCCAGAAGATTTTTATTAAAACCATCTTGGTATAATTTTAAAAATATTTCAGTTACATTTATTTAAAATGACTGTTATAAATTTCAGCAATTGTGCCATGGATAGTTTTGTTAAAACAATAATGTTTTAATTGATAATATTTTCACTGTTAACTATAAAGATCCAGACACAGATATGGTTCATCAGACAGAAAAATCAACCTTTTTCTATGATCTTCTCAGCCCACAAAACTAAATTCTACAGAAAATCTGTGGGTTGAGCTGGAGGGAAGAGGGCATTAAATAGGACCAAGGACACTGGAAGATCTAGGGAGAACTTGATGAATGGTATGAAATCGCTCTCTCTGTAGGCTCCAACCTTTTGAAATGTTAAAGGAGAAGACTAAGTACTATCTAACGAGGGAGAACGATGTAACACAAAGTACTGACTGCAGGAGTGTCCATAATTGTGTCATTTGATATCTTATTAGAAATAATTTCTTAAAATCACTTCATGTCATGTTGAAGTAGTTGATTTTATTAAGCTGACTTTAAAGCTACATGCCGTGCCATCTGTTTAAGTGAATTTTCTCTATGCATTTGATTTTACATATTTATTAAGAGAAAAATATACCATATCACATATTTATAACACATCACATTTTCTTTTAAGGCTTGTTTTTAAAATGGATGACTCACAAGATTAGTTTAATAAATTTACCATATACAGGGGTTGGACAATGAAACTGAAACACCTGGTTTTAGACCACAATAATTTATTAGTATGGTGTAGGGCCTCCTTTTGCGGCCAATACAGCGTCAGTTCGTCTTGGGAATGACATAAACAAATCCTGCACAGTGGTCAGAGGGATTTGAAGCCATTCTTCTTGCAGGATAGTGGCCAGGTCACTACGTGATACTGGTGGAGGAAAACGTTTCCTGACTCGCTCCACTAAAACACCCCAAAGTGGCTCAATAATATTTAGATCTGGTGACTGTGCAGGCCATGGGAGATGTTCAACTACACTTTCATGTTCATCAAACCAATCTTTCACCAGTCTTGCTTTGTGTATTGGTGCATTGTCATCCTGATACACGGCATCGCCTTCAGGCTACAATGTTTGAACCATTGGATGCACATGGTCCTCAAGAATGGTTCGGTAGTCCTTGGCAGTGACGCGCCCATCTAGCATAAGTATTGAGCCAAGGCAATGCCATGACATGGCAGCCCAAACCATCACTGATCCACCCCCATGCTTCACTCTGGGCATGCAACAGTCTGGGTGGTACGCTTCTTTGCGGCTTCTCCACACCGTAACTCTCCCAGATGTGGGGAAAACAGCCCAAGATTTGCGCTCCTTGCACCATTGAAACCGACGTTTGGCATTGGCATGAGTGACCAAAGGTTTGGCTATAGCAGCCCGGCCGTGTATATTGACCCTGTGGAGCTCCCGACGGACAGTTCTAGTGGAAACAGGAGAGTTTAATTCTGCCGTGATTTTGGCAGCCGTGGTTTTATGTTTTTTGGATACAATCCGGGTTGGCACCCAAACATCCCTTTCAGACAGCTTCCTCTTGCGTCCACAGTTAATCCTGTTGGAAGTGGTTCGTTCTTCTTGGTGGTATGCTGACATTACCCTGGATACCGTGGCTCTTGATACATCACAAAGACTTGCTGTCTTGGTCACAGATGCACCAGCAAGATGTGCACCAAGAATTTGTCCTCTTTTGAACTCTGGTATGTCACCCATAATGTTGTGTGCATTTCAATATTTTGAGCAAAACTGTGCTCTTACCCTGCTAATTGAACCTTCACACTCTGCTCTTGCTGGTGCAATGTGCAATCAATGAAGACTGGCTACCAGGCTGGTCCAATTTAGCCATGAAACCTCGTACTCGTACTCGTACTTGTCGTCTTCCGCTTATCCGGAACCGGGTCGCGGGGGCAGCAGACTCAGCAGAGACACCCAGACGTCCCTCTCCCCAGACACCTCCTCCAGCTCCTCCGGGGGGAGCTCAAGGCGTTCCCAGGCCAGCCGAGAGACATAGTTCCTCCAGCGTATCCTGGGCCGTCCCCTGGGCCTCCTCCCGGTGGGACGTGCCTGGAACACTTCCCGAGGAAGGCGTCCAGGAGGCATCCGGTATAGATGCCCGAGCCACCTCAACTGGCTCCTCTCGATGTGGAGGAGCAGCGGCTCTACTCCGAGCCCCTCCCGAATGGCCGAACTCCTCACCCTATCTCTAAGGGAGTGCCCGGCCACCCTACGGAGGAAGCTCATTTCAGCCGCTTGTATCCGGGATCTCGTTCTTTCGGTCATGACCCATTCTTCCCTCACTCGTGAACAAGACCCCGAGATACTTGAACTCCTCCACTTGAGGCAGGAACTCCCCTCCAACCTGAAGAGGACAAGCCACCCTTTTCCGGTTGAGTACCATGGCCTCTGACTTGGAGGAGCTGATCTTCATCCCAGCCGCTTCACACTCGGCTGCGAACCGCCTCAGCGCATGCTGTAGGTCTTGGCTAGAGGGGGCCAGCAGGACCACGTCATCTGCAAAAGAAGAAACGAAATCCACTGGTCCCCAAACCAGACCCCCTCCGGCCCTTGGCTGCGTCTAGAAATCCTGTCCATAAAAGTTATGAACAGGACCGGTGACAAAGGGCAGCCCTGCCGGAGTCCAACATGCACCGGGAACAGGTCCGACTTAGTGCCGGCAATGCGGACCAAACTCCTGCTCCGCTCGTACAGGGACCAGATGGCCCCTAATAAAGGGCCCCCCGATTCCATACTCCTGGAGCACCCCCCACAAGGCATCACGAGGGACACAGTCGAATGCCTTCTCCAGGTCCACAAAACACATGTGAACCGGTTGGGCAAACTCCCATGAGCCCTCGAGTACCCTGTAGAGGGTATAGAGCTGGTCCAGTGTTCCACGGCCGGGACGAAAACCACACTGCTCCTCCTGAAGCCGAGATTCGACTATCGGCCAGACTCTCCTCTCCAATACCCTGGCGTAGGCCTTACCAGGGAGGCTGAGGAGTGTGATCCCCCTGTAGTTGGAACACACCCTCCGGTCACCCTTCTTATGAAGGGGGACCACCTCCCCGGTCTGCCAGTCCAGAGGCACTGTCCCCGACCACCATGCAATGTTGAAGAGGCGTGTCAACCATGACAGCCCCACAACATCCAGAGATTTGAGGTACTCAGGGCGGATCTCATCCACCCCCGAAGCCTTGCCACCGTGGAGCTTTTTAACCACCTTGGTGACTTCAGCCTGGGTGATGAAACAGTCCAACCCCGAGTCCCCAGCCTCTGTTTCCACCAGGGAATGCGTGATGGCAGGATTGAGGAGATCCTCGAAGTACTCCTTCCACCGCCCGATAATGTCCCCAGTCGAAGTCAGCAGCCTCCCACCCCCACTATAAACAGTGTTGGCGAAGCACTGCTTCCCCCTCCTGAGGCGCCGGACGGTTTGCCAGAATCGCTTCGAGGCCGACCGGTAGTCCTTCTCCATGGCCTCACCAAACTCCTCCCAGGCCCCGAGTTTTTGCCTCTCCCACAGCTCGGGCCGCCCCATGCTGGGCCTCACGGTACCCGTCAGCCGCCTCAGGAGTCCCACAAGCCACCCACAGCCGATAGGAAAACCTTTCTTCAGCTTGATAGCATCCCTTACTGCCGATGTCCCCCCCGGGTTTGGGATTGCGACAGGCACCGCAGACCTTACGGCCGCAGCTACGGGCGGGCATCGACAATAGATGCGGAGAACATGGTCCCGGACTCTATGTCTCCAACTCCCCCGGAATCTTGGTCAAAAGCTCCCCGGGGAGGTGGAGTTGAATACATCCCTGGCCGAGGGCTCCGCCAGGGCTTCCCCAGCAGACCCTCACCCTTTGGGGCCTACCAAGTCTGTCCGGTTTTTCTCCTCCTCCAAACCCGGATCCAACTCACCACCAGGTGGTGATCAGTGGACAGCTCAGCCCCTCTCTTCCCCCGAGTGTCCAAAAAACTGCGGCCAAAGGTCTGATGATACGACAACAAAGTCGATCATTGACCTCCTGCCTAGGGTGTCCTGGTGCCAAGTGCACTGATGGACACCCTTATGCTTGAACATGGTGTTCATTATGGACAATCTGGGACTAGCACAGAGGTCCAATAACAAAACACACTCGGATTCAGATGGGGGGGCCATTCCTCCCGATCGCCCCCCTCCAGGTGTCACTGTCATTTCCCACGTGGGGTTTAAACCCCAGCAGAATAATGGAGTCCCCGGGGGGGCACTATCCAGCACCACCGACAGGGACACCAAGAAAGCCGGGTACTCCGCACTACCGGGGTGGGGCCCGTAGGGCCGAAACGACAGTCAGAGACCTACCCCCGACCCAAGGGTGCAGGGATGTGACCCTTCTCATCCACCGGGGTAAACCCCAACACAAGACGGCTGAGCTGGGGGGAAAACAAGCAAACCCCAACCCCAGCCCGCCCCCCTCCCCCCGTGGGCCACTCTAGAAAAGAAGAGAGTCCAGCCCCTCTCAAGGAAGGGGTTCCAGGCCCCCACGCTGTGCGTGGAGGCTAGCCCGACTATTTCTAGTCGATATCTCTCGACCTCCTGCACAACCCTCAGGCTCCCCTTCCCCCCCAGCAAAGGTAACTTTCCCAGGGTCCCTAGGGGCCAGCCTAAGCATCCGGGATTCTTGGGCCCTGACGGGTTTTTTTCCAGTTTCAGCCCCAACCCCTGTTTTGTCAACAGGGGATTTTTTAAAACTACTTTTTTAGGTGATCATGTGTTTCAATCACTCAGATTAGTACGCTAGTGGATCTAATTTTGATGGTGCATTGTTCTAGCTAGCATAAATCGCAATTATTTCAATTGCTCAGCCAGTGAAAAGTCATGCTGTTTTGCTCTCTGCTAATGTGTAGTGTTCATGTGTAAGGAGGACAATTAACTTTTAGTAAGACGTTTAGAAAAGTTGATAATAAAGTGCATTTACTGTGGCCTTTGGTCAAAAGTATGTTTAACTGACGAAAAAGCACAAAAAAATGGTACCAATGTTAAAATGTGAAAAGGATTCATATTCAAGAAGACAGGTTGCTAGTTTTTTTGTGTCCAAATAGATTTTGTACAAAAATCTGACATAGGGTTTGTTTTTCCTGAAATGTGTGATACAAAACACAGAACATATGCAGGCAAGGCATAAATAAAAAGAAATAAAAGGACACCAGGACAGTGTATGACAAGTCCTGACTAGCTAGATTTCCCAGGAATGCTGCCTCATGAATCAACCATTCAGGGATACTGAGTATCTCCCTGTACTGCTCTCACAGATGGATGTGATGCAGACAAGCAAGTCCTCAGCTGTCTGTCAAAGTGAAGGGAGAGAGCAAAATTGGTTTTGTTTGGGGAAAAGGACCAAAGATGAAACAGCTTTCCCCCACCATAACACAGCATGAAAATAAACACTTTTTAAATATATTTTTTTGCCCAAAACTTTTTCCCCCCCCCCCCCCCCGGGGCCCCCCCCCCAAAGGGCCCCAAACCCCCACAAAGGTTTGACTGCTCAGAATGTGATGTGGTAATAATGAATTAGTTTGTGTGTAGTTTGAATCTTGTTTGATTTCTGGAGCCTGAACAAACAGAATATACCTATGTAACCACAACTGATTTTTTTGTCATGATGTATTGTCACTCATTCTTAATTCTGTTTACACTTTGAAAACTATTTAAAATATAGCCACATTAGTCACATTTGGACAATAACAGGTTTTAGGTGATTTCTCAAAGCAAATTATAAATAAAGTTGAAACTCAAGAGCTACAAGCTTTTCAAAACAAGCCGATTTGGAAGCTGTTTGATTTGCAAGTTTTTCTCCGTTTTTATGATCGTAATAGATTTCTTGCTATTTGCTGCTCAGGTTTGATTACAGATTGACCCAAATAGATCCTTTTATGACTTGGTGACTAAGTGGATCAACCATGAAAATAAGAAAAAATAAAATCACCCGATACCTCCAATGTCAGGTCTGAGTTTGTTATCGTAACCATCTAGCAGGCTGTTAAGGATGTGCGTGACGTCACTCTCATACACTTTGGGAGTCAGCACCCATGTCTTGTTAGACACCTCATCGTCGTCATCATTCTGAAGGGAGCTGCAGGGAGGAGAGACAAAAAAACACATGTAACTTGTAATTACTTCAAAAAGGAAAGCAGACATATTTTTCTTTGGCAAAAAAAGTGTAAAATATTAAAACTCACTGTCCTGTCTAAGTCTGTGGTTTGGACTGTTACTAAATGGCATGATCAGTCAAAGCAGATGTTATGTTACAGGCCTGCTTTGACTACCCAGATTAGAGTATTGTTGAAGCTGTAGTCTCTGATCTAAATGATCTCACTGACACTATGACATCAAATGTCAGGTTTTATAAGGTCATGGAAATGCAGACCAAGACCTACTGCACATATAACAACAACAAAATGTGATTCACTCCGCATCTTAGGAAACTGCTCCAGGCCAAGGCAAAGGCGTACAGCAGTAGAGACTGGGCCCTGTATAAGCAGGCAAGAAACAAAGTCACCAAGGAGACCAGGGCAGCTAAGAGAAGGTACAGTGATAAGCTAACAAGCAGCTTCTCAGCTAATGATAGAGCAGCAGTTGGGATGAACCCGCATAATATCACTACATACAGCAGGCCATCAACCCAAACTGTGATGATTGGTGTGATCAGAACCCCCTTGAGGTTAACCTGCTTAAGACTGTGTTAATGACGATGGACTTCAGGAGAACACCCACCTCATTCACTCTCCTCACTATCCTCAACAACACCGGGTCTACTGAGGATCACTTGCAGTCTCTAGGAACCACACTTTTTCTGAGATTAGTCCTCACACAAAGAAACTGTTCCGAAAAAGCCCCAGCAAACACTGTACTTACTGGACCTAAAAAATACAACCTTCCAAGGAGCTACTGGTAATCTTCTACACAACCATTATTCAGTCTGTCTTGTGCAAATCCATCACCGTGACGTTAGGTTCAGCCACAAAACAAAACAGGGCCAGACTACAACGAACAATCAGGATCATCAGTGCTGACCTTCCCTCCATCCAGGAGGGACCCATCTAGGGTCAGGAAATGAGCCACTGATATCTCTGCAGACCCCACACAACCTCAGCTGGAAATCCTGGGTGATTATGAAGAATGTTCTTTCAAGTCCAATATTCTTTGGAGCAATTTCCTTACATTTGAGTTCCTTTTACCCATTGCCAACACAAGAAGAGAATGATTGAAAGGAGCCATCCACCCATCTGTCCATCCATCCGTCCATCCATCTGTCCGTCCATCCATCCATTCATCCATCCATTCATCCATCCATCCATCCCAGGGTCACGGGGGGATGGTAACTATCCCCATCATTCATTGGGTGTGAGGCAGAGTACACCCTTGACAGGTTGACAGTCTATCACAGGGCATAATTGGGAGCACATCTGCTAAATTTTCAACCACTGTTCTAACTACCACAATATATGTTTTCATAGATTCAACTGTGCTTATGAAGCTATGATACAATAAAATCAGATAATTTTGTGCCAGTAAAAGAAATTGAGTGAACACTGGTTCATTATTTATACTAAACATTTTAATCTAATAAAGGTATTGGCATGAGATCACTCTGCACAATAGTTTAATATAGTATGGGAAGTCACCACAAAAACTGCAAAGAACATTTGTGCCATCTCCTGAAACTTTTGGCAAAAAGTTTGTAAATTTTTTCACCACACTGCCAGATGCAGAGTTTGAATGATAACTTTTAAAACACTACTTAAAACTAAAGACCTCCATCAGTTTTCTGCTGCAACTCATTAAAAGATAATGATCGCATTTCAAGAAAAGCAGAGTTAAGAACTTTGTTTGTGCATATTTTGATGCATCAGGGCCCCTTTCCTCAGACATGCTAAACTGAAAACGATAATGATCTCTCAAGAGCCCCCAAACACCAATATCACAAAAACAAAAGGTATAGATACTCTCATGCCAACAGAGAATATTTTAGTAAATTACACATCTAAGATGGCAACTTATTCATTAGATTGTTTTTTTTTTTTAGATTGGTGAGCTAAATAGCACATGGAGGCATGTTACATGAAGAAGCAACTAAATAACTGTTTCACCTTTAACTAGTCATTGATCATTGCTTTTTCAGGTGCAAACTGCAATGTATCAATTAGCGTATTTTTTCCATTTTAAACACTTATCTTTGTAAAGGTTGTATTTTACTCGTACTCATACTCGTCGTCTTCCGCTTCTCCGGAACCGGGTCGCGGGGGCAGCAGACTCAGCAGAGACACCCAGACGTCCCTCTCCCCAGACACCTCCTCCAGCTCCTCCGGGGGGAGCCCAAGGCATTCCCAGGCCAGCCGAGAGACATAGTCCCTCCAGCGTGTCCTGGGCCGTCCCCTGGGCCTCCTCCCAGTGGGACGTGCCTGGAACACCTCCCGAGGAAGGCGTCCAGGAGGCATCCGTTATAGATGCCCGAGCCACCTCAACTGGCTCCTCTCGATGTAGAGGAGCAGCAGCTCTACTCCGAGCCCTTCCCGAATGGCCGCGCTCCTCACCCTATCTCTAAGGGAGTGCCCGGCCACCCTACGGAGGAAGCTCATTTCAGCCGCTTGTATCCAGGATCTCGTTCTTTCGGTCATGACCCAAAGTTCATGGCCATAGGTGAGGGTAGGAACGTAGACCGACCGGTAAATCGAGAGCTTCGCTTTTCGGCTCAGCTCTCTCTTCACCACAACGGACTGGCACAGCGCCCCCATTACTGCGGCAGCTGCACCGATCCGTCTGTCGATCTCCGCTCCATTCTTCCCCTCACTCGTGAACAAGACCCCGAGATACTTGAACTCCTCCACATGAGGCAGGAACTCCCCTCCAACCTGAAGAGGACAAGCCACCCTTTTCCAGTCGAGTACCATGGCCTCTGACTTGGAGGAGCTGATCTTCATCCCAGCCGCTTCACACTCGGCGGGCGAACCGCGCCAGCGCATGCTGTAGGTCTTGGCTAGGGGGGGCCAGCAGGACCACGTCATCTGCAAAAAGAAGAGACAAAATCCACTGGTCCCAAACCCAAAGACCCCCTCCGGCCCTTGGCCGTGTCTAGAAATCCTGTCCATAAAAGTTATGAACAGGACGCGGTGACAAAGGGCAGCCCTGCCGGAGTCCAACATGCACCGGAACAGGTCCGGCTTAGTGCCGCAATGCGGACCAAACTCCTGCTCCGCTCGTACAGGGACCGGATGGCCTTAATAAAGGCCCCCGATTCCATACTCCTGGAGCACCCCGCCACAAGGCATCACGAGGGACACAGTCGAATGCCTTTCTCAGGTCCACAAAACACATGTGAACCGGGTTGGGCAAACTCCCATGAGCCCTCGAGTACCCTGTAGGGGGTATAGAGCTGGTCCAGTTTCCACGGCCGGGACGAAAAACCCACACTGCTCCTCCTGAAGCCGAGTTCGACTATCGGCCGGACTCTTTCCTCTCCAAAACCCTGGCGTAGGCCTTACCAGGGAGGCTGAGGAGTGTGATCCCCCTGTAGTTGGAAAAACACCCTCCGGTCACCCTTCTTATGAAGGGGGACCACCTCCCGGTCCTGCCAGTCCAGAGGCACTGTCCCCGACCACCATGCAATGTTGAAGAGGCGTGTCACCATGACAGCCCCACAACATCCAGAGATTTGAGGTACTCAGGGCGATCTCATCCCCCCCGAAGCCTTGCCACCGCGGAGCTTTTTAAAACCCCCTCGGTGACTTCAGCCTGGGTGATGAAAGAGTCCCACCCCGAGTCCCCAGCCTCTGTTTCCACCAGGGGAATGCGTGATGGCAGGGTTGAGGAGATCCTCGAAGTACTCCTTCCACCGCCCGATAATGTCCCCAGTCGAGGTCAGCAGCCTCCCACCCCCACTATAAACAGTGTTGGCGAAGCACTGCTTCCCCCTCCTGAGGTGCCGGACGGTTTGCCAGAATCGCTTCGAGGCCGACCGGTAGTCCTTCTCCATGGCCTCACCGAACTCCTCTCAGGCCCGGGTTTTTGCCTCTGCCACAGCCCGGGCCGCAGCACGCTTGGCCTCACGGTACCCGTCAGCCGCCTCAGGAGTCCCACAAGCCAACCACAGCCGATAGGACTCCTTCTTCAGCTTGACAGCATCCCTTACTGCCAGTGTCCACCACCGGGTTCTGGGATTGCCGCCGCGACAGGCACCGCAGACCTTACGGCCGCAGCTACGGGCAGCAGCATCGACAATAGATGCAGAGAACATGGTCCACCTCGGACTCTATGTCTCCAACATCCCCGGAATCTGGTCAAAGCTCTCCCGGAGGTGGGAGTTGAATACATCCCTGGCCGAGGGCTCCGCCAGGCGTTCCCAGCAGACCCTCACTATGCGCTTGGGCCTTCCAAGTCTGTCCGGCTTTCTCCTCCTCCAGCGGATCCAACTCACCACCAGGTGGTGATCAGTGGACAGCTCAGCCCCTCTCTTCACCCGAGTGTCCAAAACATGCGGCCGAAGGTCTGATGATACGACAACAAAGTCGATCATTGACCTCCTGCCTAGGGTGTCCTGGTGCCAAGTGCACTGATACACCCTTATGCTTGAACATGGTGTTCATTATGGACAATCCGTGCGTGACTAGCACAGAAGTCCAATAACAAAACACCACTCGGATTCAGATCGGGGAGGCCATTCCTCCCAATCACGCCTCTCCAGGTGTCACTGTCGTTTCCCACGTGGGCGTTGAAGTCCCCCAGCAGAATAATGGAGTCCCCGGGAGGGGCACTATCCAGCACCCCCGACAGGGACATCAAGAAGGCCGGGTACTCCGCACTACCGCTCGGCCCGTAGGCCAAAATGACAGTCAGAGACCTATCCCCGACCCGAAGGCGCAGGGATGCGACCCTCTCATCCACCGGGGTAAACCCCAACACTAGACGGCTGAGCTGGGGGGCAACAAGAAAACCCATCCCAGCCCGCCGCGTCACCCCTTGGGCCACTGCAGAGTAGAAGAGAGTCCAGCCCCTCTCAAGGAGATGGGTTCAAGAGCCCACGCTGTGTGTGAAGGCGAGCCCGACTATTTCTAGTCGATATCTCTCGACCTCCTGCATAAGCTCAGGCTCCTTCCCCCCCAGCGAGGTAACATTCCACGTCCCTAGAGCCAGCCTAAGCATCCGGGGACAGGGGCGCTGAGGTCTCCACCTTCGTCCGCCACCCAATCCTCTTTGCACCAGTCCCTCACGGTTCCCCCTGCAGGTGGTGGGCTCACTGGGGGATGGCCTCGCGTCTCTCGTTCGGGCTTGGCCCGGCCGGGTCCCGCGAGGAGCAACCCGGCCACCAGGCGCTCTCCGACGAGTCCCGACCCCAGGCCTGGCTCCAGGGTGGGACCCCGGCTCCGCCGTACTGGGCGACGTCACGTGCCTCGATTTAGTGGTCCTCATGAAGGATTCTTGAACCGCTCTTTGTCTGACCCATCACCTAGAGCCGGTTTGCCATGGGAGACCCTACCAGGATCATTTGAACACTCAAACCCCTCCACCACGTTAAGGTGGCGGTTCAAGGAGGGGTTTTTACATTAAATCATAATCATTTTGAACTTTTGGGAGATGACTCAACAACCTTTGAATAACTAGAGACTGAAATTTTTGCAAAATCCTTTTGTAAAATGGTTCAACAGCAGTATGTCAGTGAACTGGAGTTTAGTCTTCATATTCTCAACCGTATTTAGGTCTTGAGTATTTAATACTGGCCACTTTGTTTGGGATGATGAACTATGTTAGTTTTACACCACACATAGCGATTTGTGTTCATGATGGTGTTTGTTCTCCAATGTGTTCTAACAAATCTCTGAGCCCTTCACAGAGCAGCTGTATTTATACTGAAATTAAATACCATACAGGTGGATTCAATTTACTAACATTGTGACTTACACTGATTTTTGTAGAGGTGTCAGAGCAAATGGTGTTGAATACAAGTGTATGCCACATCTTGGGGAAATTTATTTGTTAAAAGTGTAAAGCACGTGTCATTTTCTTTCCCCTTCACAACCGAACACCGCCTAGTGACAGTCTATGATAAAATAGCAATTACGTACACTGCGGAAACCAATTAAAGGAAAATCAGGATATAATATCAAGTCCATCAAACTCCTCGAATATTGATCTGGTCAGTTATATAGTAGAGGGGTGCGCTAATCAGTGTCGGCTCTTTTTGTGTTAATAAAAGAACAACAGGTGCACTAAAGGGACAATAATGAGACGACCCCAAAACAAGTATGGTTTTGCAGGTGGAGGCCATTTTTTTGAGGCAGTACTTGCGTTTTGATAAGCCAGAGCCAGTTCATCAATGCACTAACTCCTATGAAAACCTTGTACTTGTCTCAGACATGATACAGGCAGTTTGTGATCCTGTGGGAATGAGAACGTCTAAATAACATGGCACTATTGAGCACAACTTTGTCAAAAGTGGATTGCACTTAACAATTCTGTCTGAAATAAATGGCAAAGGTTGCATTTCCAGTGGACAGTGGTACTATAAATTGAGGTGCATGTGCTTTAGTGCATGACAGCAAAAGAAAAATCGACAGGTCAGTACAGGTTGGTTTACAGAATGTGCAGGTACTCAAACCACAAGCTAAAAGTCCTTTCACTTGTGTTTCAATTGCAGTATTTGGTTTTAGTTCAAACAGCAGGTCTTGATGCTCATTTCAGAGGTTTTTGCTGAAATCCAATTTCTTTTGCATGGTGGTTCACACAACTATTTAACTGGGACCTCAATCAAACTTCAGTCTGAGTGGTTCACTATCCCAAAGCAACCTGCATGCACAGAAGGAAAATATTGACTTACAGCAGCACAATGGATGTTGGTGTCTGTGACTCATTTTTTTAAGTTAGTGAGCAGCGGGAACCAACAATATTATGACCACATCATAACAAGATGGAGAAAGGTAAGAACATTGGGTTTTAGTGGAACAGGGACTGCTACCTCTGTAGAGAGGTCTGTGTGAATGTGTAGTCAGAGCCAGGACAAATGAAGTAAAAGTCAGATGAAATGTGACATGAATAATCAGACTGCAGACGCTTTGAAAACCATCGGTTACGTATCTACTTTAACACCACATATGGAAGTGAAACAATTTGTGTCATAGTTTTATGAATTGTTTTGGCCCACATGCAGTAAGCAATCAGGAGACCGATGTAGTTTGACAAAAGTTTTTATTTTACAGAATGCTGGGGAAAAGGAAGCGGAGCTGGAACCGGAGACCCACTGAAAGGTAAGTAGACACGGTAAGAATGAGTTAAGTCCAGAATGGAGAATGTTACAAAATAATAATTCTGTCTTACTAGAAAGTGGAGCTTGATCCACCAGGAGGGGGGTGAGACAATAGAGGAAACTGCACACTGAGATGAACGAGCTGGTAGGTGCTTGAACTCACTCTGAGGTAACTCTGTGGTTTGACTGATGAGGTTATTGCGAGGTAGGGTGGACAGGGTTTGCTTGTGGAGGTTCGTAGTAAATCCAGGGAAGGCCGCCAGACAGTTAATTAGGAAGCAAGCGTTGACCAACCAGATATAATCCACCCGATTAGGAGATCCTCTTTTCAGCGACAACATCCACGTTGGCATGGATCTTCTCAAAGACAAGTCAGGCTTTAGTATCCAGTCTGCAAGGAGTAAACACAAAGTTACTGGAAGAACAAAGCCAGCTCTTAGGCAAAGCTGTGGCTTAAGTCTATACCACTGAGGACAACACTCTGGCGCTGAACTGCTGGCGGCCTCCATCTTAAATACCCTCCAGGGCTGATGAGGAATCTGGAACACCTGCCACCACTCCTCACGAACCCAGAGCCACCTAGAGGCCAAGCACAGTGCAGCAACAACAAGGAACAATACAGAGATCCTGACAATTTGGATTGTTTGGGAGGTGAAAAAAAATCAGAATAAGACCATTCAGACTGAAAAAGTTTGATTTGGGTCGCATATGGACAGAAAAGTCAGGTTTGGGCTTCACATGCCTGCAGTGTGAACATAACTTTAGACACCTTTAGAATCCTGTGTTTCAAAGTACTTGCCTACCATCTCAGTATTACTAAGATATATAATTTAATACTAAGATATTATAAGATATTACTATTAAAGAAACCCTTACAAAATCATTTACACTGACCGAGAGCTAAGAGACACCAGTATAAAATAGTAAAGAATTAGGAATGGTGTAGGGGGAAAAATGGCTTCCACAGAAAAGAACAAAGCCAGATGGCTTTCTTGTGTTCTTTGGCTAGCTATGGGAGATGTGTTGTCTCGGAGTCTTCCTTAAACTACATTGAATGCCTTTAAGAGCCATCCATCTCCTCCATAACATGAGGCCCAAAAATCTAAATCTTGTTTAATTTATTTAGATGAGCAAAAACATTCAGACAGAGAGGGTTGCAAGAACGAAAAGAAAATCTGCAGTCTTTCCAAGTAGCTGGATTTTTTTATTTATCTGAAATGGCATCTCTCCATGTATGGAAATATTCCCAACGTGAACAGATCAATGGCGAGCCATGAGTTCTACGGTGCAGACAGAAATTAGGGTCTGCCTACTAATTTTAAACCTGAAGCTATACAGAGAGAAAGAGAGAACTGTGCCATCTGAGTAGAAGTTCAAGCTGAATGTGTGTTAGGGCTGCAACTAACAAATATTTTGCTAATCGATTGATCTGTCGACGTGTTTTTCGATTAATCAATTAATAATTGGATAGCAAAATGTGCTTATTAGTAGATTTTTAACAGAATTTGAACCAAATGAAGCTAAAACTAACCCACTTGAGGACTTCTGGATAAAGCATGTTTAGTGACAAAGAAACGTTTTATCTTAAATTCAAAATGTATATATTTTTTCTATAATTTGGCCTAATTACAGCTCTGAGTGGGTTGTTATTTGAGGAAATAGCATGTTTTAGAGTCTATATACTCCAGTTAATTATTTGATTACTAAATTAGTTGACGATCATTTCAATAATCAATTAATCCCAATTAATCTGATTAATTATTTCGGCCCTAATGTGTATATTTGTGTTTTTAGTCATGCATATGTATGTCCATGACTGTGAATGCACAGGTGACAATGAGAACAGTGTAGTTGGATCACAGGAGAAGAGAAAACTACACTGGCCAATGCAGTTTCTCATATTTGCAGGAGGATTTTATTCACGGCAATAAATAAAGAAACAGCTTTAAGTCTATCACATCACATTCACTTTGGTTATACATTATTTTTATATACCAATGTACAGGGGTTGGACAATGAAACTGAAACACCTGTCATTTTAGTGTGGGAGGTTTCATGGCTAAATTGGACCAGCCTGGTAGCCAGTCTTCATTGATTGCACATTGCACCAGTAAGAGCAGAGTGTGAAGGTTCAATTAGCAGGTAAGAGCACAGTTTTTGCTCAAAATATTGAAATGCACACAACATTATGGGTGACATATCAGAGTTAAAAAGAGGACAAATTGTTGGTGCACGTCTTGCTGGCGCATCTGTGACCAAGACAGCAAGTCTTTGTGATGTATCAAGAGCCACGGTATCCAGGGTAATGTCAACATACCACCAAGAAGGACGAACCACATCCAACAGGATTAACTGTGGACGCAAGAGGAAGCTGTCTGAAAGGGATGTTCGGGTGCTAACCCGGATTGTATCCAAAAAACATAAAACCACGGCTGCCCAAATCATGGCAGAATTAAATGTGCACCTCAACTCTCCTGTTTCCACCAGAACTGTCTGTCAGAACTGTCGGGGGCTCCATAGGGTCAATATACACGGCCGGGCTGCTATATTCAAACCTTTGGTCACTCATGCCAATGCCAAACGTCGGTTTCAATGGTGCAAGGAGCGCAAATCTTGGGCTGTGGACAATGTGAAACATGTATTGTTCTCTGATGAGTCCACCTTTACTGTTTTCCCCACATCACTCCCGGACAGTTACGGTGTGGAGAAGCCCCAAAGAAGCGTACCACCCAGACTGTTGCATGCACAGAGTGAAGCATGGGGGTGGATCAGTGATGGTTTGGGCTGCCATATCATGGCATTCCCTTGGCCAAATACTTGTGCTAGATGGGCGCGTCACTGCCAAGGACTATCGAACCATTCTTGAGGACCATGTGCATCCAATGGTTCAAACATTGTATCCTGAAGGCGGTTCCGTGTATCAGGATGACAATGCACCAATACACACAGCAAGACTGGTGAAAGATTGGTTTGATGAACATGAAAGTGTAGTTGATCATCTCCCATGGCCTGCACAGTCACCAGATCTAAATATTATTGAGCCACTTTGGGGTGTTTTAGAGGAGCGAGTCAGGAAACGTTTTCCTCCACCAGTATCACGTAGTGACCTGGCCACTATCCTGCAAGAAGAATGCCTTAAAATCCCTCTGACCACTGTGCAGGACTTGTATATGTCATTCCCAAGACGAATTGATGCTGTATTGGCCGCAAACGGAGGCCCTACACCATACTAATAAATTATTGTGGTCTAAAACCAGGTGTTTCAGTTTCATTGTCCAACCCCTGTATATCTCTGCGGAATGTGTTCAACATTTTGTTCAGTCTCTGCTACAAATAATTAAGGCAGTTACCTGTAATATTGAGGTGTACCTAATGAAATGGTCCGTAAGTGCATACTTTTGTAACTCTGCTGTATTTCAAAGATACTATTTTAGAAACAAATGATTTTTGTATAAACCAGATCGAACACGTTATAGAACTTGTCTCTCAGTGATTAAATACATTGTGACTTTAGGTTTATCTAAAATGTGTGCCACCACTGTGTATCAGGTTAACAGAGCAATCATTGTTATGAGTTGGACAAATACAATGGTACCTTTCTCTTTTTCTGTAACTTTTATTTAGACATTAACACAAGAAACCCAGGCACTAATTGAGCTAAGAAACTATGACATTAATGAAACCAAAATAGTGGCTTATCAGACCATTTAAGACATGAAAAGTTAAATAATAATTAGGAAATTAACTGACGAAAAATGATTACTGATCAGAATAGTGTTCAACAGTCTTGTGGAAGTAGATGAAAGATAACATAAACTACAATCCCCCCGCCCCCTTTTCTGTCAGACAACATGGTGGCATGGTACTATTTAACTAGACACTGCTGCTATTTAAGGAGACAAGATACAACTCTGACTTTTTCCACTGACTGGTATAGGAGCTCCAGAAGCAACTTTAAGGGTACGTTCACATATTTGTTTAAGCTAAAATCAGTATCAGCAAAATCAAACAAAAATCAATCACAAAATTCTAATTGTACATCTCTACTATTTTCATCCTTTCTTTAGGCAACTATGCTGCCAAAAATGAATGAAAATGACCACGTAGTGCAGCTGCAAGAATAACAGCTACAGACACAGTGATGTTAAAGTTTGAGCCGATATCCAATATTTTTATATTGCTGCTATATTCGATAAATAATATTTAATATAATTCAATATATTATATAGATTATCCTACCCTTTTGACATAGTGAAAACAACATCGCTGACATTGCTTCTCTGCTTCAAATAAACACCTCACAATCTTGCGCTGCATCACTATCACTGTCACATGCCCAAACAAATACCACATGACCAACCCCCTCCAATCCCCTTCCTGAAACACCAACACCATTGGCAACAAGATGGAAATAAACATTGATTATTATTATCTGCCCAGCATTACTTACAGAACCGATACTGATTTTTTAAACATTAATGAAATTGGCCGACACCAAATTTAATGAAAATGTATTGTGCACAAAAAACAACACAGTTTGTGATGCTCCATGTTTCCCCTAATGAAGGGTTTGTTGCACAAGAAAGAAATTATAACACAGCTGTTGGTCCTGGCTAAAGTTACAACCCATTGATCGGCTACTGCTCCTTTCTAGGAAGTTTAACATTATTTGTGCTACTTTTTGATACTATTTATTCATTCTGAACAAATTCCAGAACATACAAACATTCAGATAAACAACAACAAGAACAATAGAGCAAAAGCAGGCCATGGTACTAAATTATAAAGATCTGGTAAGAACTTTAAAAGTCCCTCACAATAATTTGGAGTTCATCTTTCTATACAGAAAAAGACTTTCCAAATGCGAAAAACCAGACAGCTGCCAATTTCCCTAGCTTCAGCCGGGTCCCACAAAGAAACTACATTTTAGTTACTGCAGGCCTTAATGTCAGGACAATTCAAACGGCCTGAGTAGGTATGTTGTCTCTGAAAAGGTTGCCAGGAGACAACCTCTTGTCTCTGAAAAGCTGTAAAGTTTACTATTGTTAAACGCAAAGAAACCTGGATTGATGTAAAAAGAAAAAGGCAATTTGGGACCCGTGTGGCTCAGCGGTACAGCAGGCATATATTAAATGTAGGCTACAGTCCTTGATGCAGCTGTCCTGGGTTACTTCCCCAACTTACTGCATGTCACCTCTTTCCTTCTCTTGACCATTCTTCCTGTCAAGCTACTAATGAATAAAGGCCACTAGTGCCACACAATATTAAAAAAAAACACCAAGGCAGCATGCTTTGACCAACTTTAGGATGTGTAGCCATAAGACACAGCTTGGCCTAAAACTCTACACAGCATATCAGCATACAGTACAGACCAAAAGTTTGGACACACCTTCTCATTCAAAGAGTTGTCTTTATTTTCATGACTATGAATATTGTAGCCTCACACTGAAGGCATCAAAACTATGAATTAACACATGTGGAAATATATACTGAACAAAAAAGTGTGAAACAACTGAAAATATTTCTTATATTCTAGGTTCTTCAAAGTAGCCACCTTTTGCTTTGATTACTGCTACGCACACTCTTGGCATTCTGTTGATGAGCTTCAAGAGGTAGTCACCTGAAATGGTTTTCACTTCACAGGTGTGCCCTGTCAGGTAAGTGCCCTGTCATTTATAAGTGGGATTTCAAGCCTTATAAATGGGGTTGGGACCATCAGTTGTGTTGTGCAGGAGGTGGATACAGTACACAGCTGATAGTCCTACTGAATAGACTGTTAGAATTTGTATTATGGCAAGAAAAAAGCAGCTAAGTAAAGAAAAACGATTGGCCATCATTACTTTAAGAAATGAAGGTCAGTCAGTCCAAACAATTGGGAAAACTTTGAAGGTGTCGCCAAGTGCAAAAACCACCAAGCGCTACAAAGAAACTGGCTCACATGAGGACCGCCCCAGGAAAGGAAGACCAACAGTCACCTCTGCTGCGGACGATAAGTTAATCCGAGTCACCAGCCTCAGAAATCGCAGGTTAACAGCAGCTCAGATTAGAGAGCAGGTCAATTGCACACAGACTTCTAGCAGCAGACACATCTCTAGAACAACTGTTAAGAGGAGACTGTGTAAATCAGGCCTTCATGGTAAAATAGCTGCTAGGAAACCACTGCTGAGGACAGGCAACAAGCAGAAGAGACTTGTTTGGGCTAAAGAACACAAGGAATGGACATTAGACCAGTGGAAATCTTTGCTTTGGTCTGATGAGTCCAGGTTTGAGATCTTTAGTTCCAACCACCCTGTCTTTGTGCGGCGCAGAAGAGGTGAACGGATGGACTCTACATGCCTGGTTCTCGCCGTGAGGCATGGAGGAGGAGGTGTGATGGTGTGGGGGTGCTTTGCTGGTGACACTATTGGGGGTTTATTCAAAATTTAAGGCATACTGAACCAGCATGGCTACCACAGCATCTTGCAGCGGCATGCTATTCCATCCGGTTTGCATTTAGTTGGACCATCATTTATTTTTCAACAGGACAATGACCCCAAACACACCTACAGGCTGTGTAAGGGCTATTTAACCAAGAAGGTGAGTGATGGGGTGCTGTGCCAGATGACCTGGCCTCCACAGTCACCGGACCTGAACCCAATCGAGATAGTTTGGGGTGAGCTGGACCGCAGAGTGAAGGCAAAAGGGCCAACAAGTGCTAAGCATCTCTGGGAACTCCTTCAAGACTGTTGGAAAACCATTTCAGGTGACTTCCTCTTGAAGCTCATCAACAGAATGCCAAGAGGGCGCGTATCAGTAATCAAAGCAAAAGGTGGCTACTTTGAAGAACCTAGAATATAAGACATATTTTCATTTGTTGCACACTTTTTGTTCAGTATATAATTCCACATGTGTTAATTCATAGTTTTGATGCCTTCAGTGTGAAGCTACAATATTCATAGTTCTGAAAATAAAGACAACTCTTTGAGTTAGAAGGTGTGTCCAAACTTTTGGTCTGTACTGTATATACTTTATACCAACTGCCAAGCATGATGGTGAATGGATGACAGTTGACACCACAGGACATAGGGACTTGCAACAGCTGAGTCAAACCACAAACACCTTGGTGTATTAAAGAATTCTAGAGTTAAATTTGAGGCCATCTGTTCTGCAGCTGACATTTGACTCAAACTAGGTCATGCTAAAGGACAAAAATTGTGAACACATAAGCAAATCTGTAAAAATGGGGCCAAAAAAAAATAATGAAGGTGGTGCAATGCTCCACGAACAAATATTTTTTAAGAATATTTTTAACAACCACCCTTTCACACCCTGTACACATCTTTACTGCTGATATGTGTAGAAATGCTTTAACATAAATTTATTTTTACTTTTTTTTACTTTTTACTTACTTTTACTATTTTTGCTTTATATTCTTCCAAATAGCCACCCTTTGCTTTGACTACTGTGTTGCCCTCTTGGCATTTTCTCCATGAGCTTCATGAGAATGGTTTTCCAAAGAGCCTTGAAAAAACTTCCCAAAGGTTCACTGAAACGTGGCCACAGGTTAATATTTCAGTCATCACTGCAGAGGGCGGCTACTTTAAGGAATCTAAAATAAAAACACATTTAAAGTTTTTGTTTGCCGTATAATTCCATATGGGTTCATTGGCAGTTTTAATGCCTTACGTGAGAATCTATGTTCAATGTAAATAGTCATAAACATCAAGAAAACCATTAAGGGCAAAAGTGTGTTAAAAAGTTTTGACTGGTAGTGTACTTTCCAATTATATTAACTGTGTAACTATATTTACTAATTCCCTTTTGCCACCTAAGACTGAGGTAGCATCACATGAAAGGATTGGATTACAATCATCTTTTGCATAGCACATGTGACATTGCTGATGAATGAAATTATATCCAGACACATTTCCTGCATTTTTTGTTTTCTTTTAACCAGGATTTTGCAGCACCTTTGATCTATATTTAGACCTGTTAGTGTATCGAGGCATCATAATGCAGTCTGACAACACACATAGCAGATGTCAGTGAGTCACAAAGTAGCATAGATCACAATGAACGCATGTAGAGGGAAATTCCTTATGTAAGAGCTTTCATGCATACATCCTATTTGGCCTAATTTTAGAGCAAAGGGTAGTAATTAAGCAAAGATCTGCATTAATTAAATTATCTGCAGGAACGTTTTTGTAAAAAGGCAGTATTTTCAGTATAACGTGTGGCTTTTCTTTAAAAATGATCATTTTTCCTATATTATTATTTTAGATAAACTTGAGAAACCTTTTCTCTGATCTGTGTCAGCTATTAATGATCAAATTACTCATGCACATAGCCTAAATTCCAAGACAAAACTCAGCTGTAAATGGGAAGAGTGTAGTGTTTACTCTGGTGCATTATGAACCCCAATTGTGCATACAATTAGTAATAAACAGGCTTGACAAAGGAAGGGTTGGACAAGGAGCCCTGAGGTTGCAATTAACGTGATGGAGACTGATTTATCTGCCTCCATTTTTCACTCTTGAAGCAGCACAAGAGGAAACCATGAGAGGAGGAGAAAAAAAAACATCAGCTGTTTTTCTTTCAGCACATGGGAATGAACTCCTCACAGGCACACAGCTTTTGTTTATAAAACAAACAAAACAAAAAAAATCACCCACACCAGTTAAAACTGACATTAAAACTGCTGAGGACCACTCTGTGCTGTCTTAGCCCTCTTTGTGCTTTACTCCTGTGTTCTGTGTGCTTGTCTGCCATTTTGAAATTATTTTATTTTAAATTAAAAAGAATACAAAGGTTCTCAATAAATAATACCCGAGCTGTCGAATAAAACCGATAGTTTTCCAATATTCCACCTGAGGCGTATCTGACACTTGAGTTTATTAGGAAAGCTTTGACTCCTGAAATAGACTTGATCCTTCAAGAGAGCTTATGTAGCTTTAGCTTCCCTCAACTTAGCCTTCCACTGTGCTATTTCTAACCGGAGACATACAGGGAATCTGAATGAGGCATCTTAACATAGGGTTCTCCTCTAAGAATAAAATGTTACAAATCGAACATTGTTTATTATTATGGCGGTCTGTGGGGGTTTGTGGCGCTATTTTCTGTAAATAGAAAGGATTGTATCTTTGTGTTGATGTGGTTAATACAGATCCTTTAGTATCAATCCACAGGTATATTAAAGTAAACATTAAATACCCTTTCTTATCAAGCATTTAGTCGCTCAGAAATCTCTGAATAGCAGGGTGGTATGAAATGGGAGGAGGCATCGAATTGCTATGTGCAGTTAGAAAAACAAATATGCAGCCCTACAAAGCCGACACAGATTCATGATTTGAAAGGAAATGTGTATTTTAATAACTTACCTTTGAGATAGACTAAAGACAATAAACACCCAAAGCAACCGTTTCAGTGGGAGGGAAGGCTTCGCCATTGCTATTGAGCATCTGAAGAATGACTTCGGTGAAGCCGTCATCACCATCTTCGTATTCCTCTTTTCTGCAGATGGACGTGTCCGTCTATTTACTGTGTTTCCTCTTTACGATGCATTACGCACGCTGGCAGTAGCGGCTCTGCGATTCTAAACCCAAGACGGACGAACGGACGTGAATCGTAGTGCGATCAGGCAAAACTAAATCGATACTTGTCGGAAAGCTCGACTTAGTATAGCTCGTCTGTTTTTTGCGTGTCTGTGTCCCGTCCGACAGCTTAGATGGGGCCTACAAACCTGACATAGAGAACGAAGCCCCGAGTAAGAAAATACTCATGTATCGAGCAGTTGAGAAAAGCTTTAGAACCTCAGAGTGAATACAGATTAACACTGGGGTTAGAAAAGAACTGATGCACGTTGCTGCAGCGCAGATCAACACATGCGCGGTCTCACAAAGCGGAAGTATATGTATCATATATATCATATATATATATATATATTCATATATAGTATCAATATATCTATATATATACTATATATATTATACATATGACATATATATATATATATATATATATATGTATGTATATATACACACACACAGTGTTTACAAAAGCTTTGTGAGGTCTACAACTTTTCATCACAAATCAGCACCATGGACAGCTCAAGACTAGGCTGTCTGTTTGATTTACTTCCCAAACTATTCTGCTTCTGCTGTGAAATGTACACAATATCGCTAAAAGTATTCACTCGCCTGCCTTCACACACATATAAACTTGACTAGGATACAATTCCTATTCTATAGGCTTCTAGTTTTTCTGGTTATTCTTACATTAGCGCAATTGTGGGCTCAGACACTAGGGTTGGACGAGTTATTGCACCCCCCAGAACAGATCTATGGTCAAAAATACAAATTATAGCCTTTTTAACACTGCTTGATGAAATTATGCTTTTAAAAATACAGCAATTACCATATATCTATCTGTATTACACTTTGAACACCTGCTCAGACACTTGCACTTTGCTCAGATTGAATTTCCCTTTTTAAAAGGGATTGGGTGACAAATTTGGTGTTTTTGTGACATTTAATAATGAAAAAACTCAGGTTGAAACAGGTGACAATGGAATAGAGGCAACAGACCTAGAGCATTTAGTTAATAGAAGGATCCAGTGGCAAGCAATGAAAACCAGAGCGTATGAATACAGAGGTGTTGTGGGAAATGACCAATGGACTAGAAGGACTAATCAGGTGAAATGTGGAGCAGCTGGTGGCTGGGAGAATGAACTGAAGGAGGGAAACTAATGAACACAGAAAAGTTCAGGGAAGTAACACAAATATCTAAACACAACAGAATGAACCATAGACCTAATCTAAGAAGAATAATTAGAATATCAGCAACTAAACAGGTAAGTGCAGAGAAACAGCCAGAGAACTTAAAACACAAATACCTATCAAAGCGGAATCAGTACAGTAAACCTTTTTTTTCTATTATAACATAATTTTGCTTGGTATTTATCCTGGTATCAGGCTGTTCACAGAATGCTGTTAAAAGCCTTTAGTTGATCCAAAATGCTGCAGCAAGAGTTCTGATGAAAATTAAAAAGAAAGATCATATTTCTCCTATTTTAGCATCCGTTCATTGGCTCCCTGTTAAATACAGAATATTATTTAAAATTCTCCTTCTCACATATAAAGCCCTTAATGATCTAGCCCCATCATATTTCAGAGATCTGCTTGTTCCATATATTCCTAACAGAACACTTTGTTCTCAGACTGCAGGTTTACTGATGGTTACTAAAGTTTCTAGAAGTAGAATGGGAGGCAGATCCTTTAGTTATCAGGCTCCTCTCCTGTGGAACCAGCTTCCAGTTTTAGTCCTGAGGCAGACACCCTTTCTACTTTAAGGCTAAGCTTAAAACCTTCCTTTTTGATAAAGCTTATAGTTAGAGTGGCTTAGGTTATCCTGAGGTATCTCTGTAGTTATGCTGGTATAGGCTTAGACTGCTGGAGGACATAAAGGCCACTTTCACTCTCTTTGCTACATTCTCATACTACTCTCCAATTTTGCAATTTTAAATAGCATTTAATCATTTAGAATATATTTCATCTGTATTATTTTTTTGTGATTTTGTTTTCTCTCCAAACACAAAGGTTTGTGAAGCAAGAAATACACATATGGAGTATCCTCATCAAATCATTAGATTTTCCTGTGGGTTGTTGCTTTTGTTGTATTTGTTTAATAAACAATGGCATTTCTTTGCACTAGTGGTGAAAAATGAAATACAATCAAATGAAAAGCAACAGTAGTTAGAGATTTGAGATCTAAACTTTTCCCCTACTGTTTGTTATGTGCAAAAGCACTCATTCAGAGTGAATCAGAAAATAAAACATATGTTTCTTTTTGGTCTACTTTTGAAATGCTAATTATTAAATTATGACTTTGCTAATGAAACATGGTAGCTACTGTAAATCCCAAGTTTTGCATACATGGAGGGGGAAGTGTATGATCTGTGAAATCAACATGATGGGCTTAAGGTTTAGCAAAATATATTCAGAAGAAAACTGACAAATCCAGCATTAGCTATGCTGCCCTTCTCAAACCAGCACCCAACAAAGAGCGCATTATTCACAGTGCGTCAGGCTTTGCCATTTTGGAGTTGTGTTTTTATTTTTTGTTCTCTTTTGATTTGTGTTTTCCGGGTTTTTGTCATTTAGTATTGTTCAAGCTTCGTTTAGTGTAATCAGTCACCTTTCCCCAGTTCCCCCTGCAATCCACACCTGTTTTATGTTCCATCTGCTTACCTGTCACCCTTTTTCATTGTTTCACACTCCTCTTCCCTCAGTATAAATATTTGGTTATTTTCATTGTTCCTCGCTTGGTCCTCCTGTTTACTTCTATGCTGATTCCTGTTCCATGTCATTGTTTGGAGACTCGTGTAAGTTTATCATTTTGTTATTAAACCTTAAGATTCTCAAATCCACTATGCTGCTGCCAAGTGTTTTTCTGCACTCCGGTCCCATTCAATCTCACTTTATGACACAGTGTGCTACTTTGTTGATCATTTGCTGGTACACAGGTATTTTGATTTGGATTTTTACTATTAAAAAATTAAACCTAAGCTGTATTTGGTCATTGGGAATTGGTTTTCCCCTCTTCCCTTTTTCCATGTCACTTTAAAGCCTGACCATGGATCTACAACTAAACATCTTCAGAAGTAACACCATAGGTCACAGCCCTACAGTGGAGAAGATAATTTTGATAAGTTCAAATACACCTAGTTGCTGCAAAACTTTGACTAATAACTCAGAAATTAGTAACATTATGAACTGTTTTTTTCTTCTCCTCATATAAGCTACACGTGTCAAGGGATCTGTGCTTATCTCTCTCACCTTTCTAGAGGGGGGCATTTAGATGAGCTTATTACTGTTACAACGTGTTACTATCATGTCTACATGTCTAAAGATGATATATCTTGCCATGTCTTCTTGTATGTAAACTTGTCTCTCTCTTGGATCAAGTCATTAGAGTTCTTCTGGAGGAATCTTGTTAAAAGAGAGTCATTCCTTTCCACTGATTCCAACTGCTTGTTCATGGTTTAAAAACCTAGATAAAAAGAAGATTATACTAATGGCGATTATAAACAATTCACAGCTTTGTTTTATTACTAGAACCAAACTGGAATTTCTGAAACTAAATGTGAATCTGTCTGAGGTGATCAGATTATATATTTGCTTTTGGAAATGTAATCTTTGAAATAAGATTTTTTGTGAACTGAAACTATGAACAATAAACTGAACTGCATTGAAATAAATCATTTACACTGGGTTGATGAAGATCTAGAAAATGTCTTTTCGCTCTTTTTTTAATATTCTTTCTTGCTCTGGGAGAACTTTCTGATTAAAAAAATTTTATTCAGTAATCACAGAAGAAATGTGTGTCGGTTGGCACACGATAAGCGTATTGATGTACACAAAGGTGCAAATACTGGCTTACAGTTTCTAATGAATAATTAAAATCATTCTATTCAAATGCCAGGGAATGTTGCAACAACACATGTTAAGATTATAATAAACAAAACAGAACAAATGATTGACTGGGAATGGTATGAAATGTAATGAATACAAAAAAAAGCAGCAAAATTGTTTACATTTTAAGATTAAAAAATATTAAGGGTCTTGATGTTCATAATTATAAAGATCACATTACAGACAGTAAAGACATTTTCTCTATTAAAGATTGTTTTCATGACTTTTCTGTAAAAAAAAAAATCAGCAATGATTTCATCATTGTTGACACCCATTTTCTCTCTACACAAAGTCATATGTATGAATTGGGCAGCAATAACATCTTGTCTCATCTTCAGTTAAAAGCTGGGGGAGGTATGGTCTTCTATAATGGCAACGATGAATACATAGATGCCCAGTTCCACTATCATTCCAGCTTTACAACCCACACGTATGGCGAAACAGTCTCACTCTGTTAGTATTAAGCTGTGGGAGCAGAATGATCTCCTGTATCTGCTTTTGGATATGAAAAACAATCTGGCATTCAGTCTTAGGTGATGTAATGTCAGGAGTGAAATGTTAAATGGATACAGAAAAACACATAGCTCATTCTAAGACATTTTAATGTTAACCTATCACTAAACCATCAGAAAAAATATAAATATGAACAGAACTTTTTAAATTATAAAATATGTCTTGGATGAAGCCATATTTTTTTCTAAGCTTTTGGATGTGAACATGAGAAAGCACTCTGTGTGGTGTGACATTCCTCAAAAATAAAACCGAAAATAGAGCCTGACCTGAAAGCACCTTAACTATGTTGCTGTAAGTCACTCTGTCAGAAGTCTTTTTATGCTGCCTGTTGGTTTATAGTGCAGTCAGTCAGTCATTTTCTACCGCTTATTCCATAGTGGGACGCAGGGGAGCTGGTGCCTATCTCCAGCAGTCTATGAGCGAGAGGCAGGGTACACCCTGGACAGGTTGCCAGTCCATCACAGGGCAACACACAAACAGCCATGCACACACACATTCATACACCTAAGGGCAATTTTAGAGTGACCAATTGACCTAACAGGCATGTCTTTGGACTGTGGGAGGAAACCGGAGTACCTGGTGAGAACCCACACGTGCACGGGGAGAACATGCAAACCATGCAGAAAGACCCCCGGCCGGGAATCGAACCCAGGACCTTCTTGCTGCAAGGCAACAGTGCTACCAACTGCGCCACCATGCAGCCCTGGTTTATAGTACAATTTTCTATAAAATCTATTTATATTAAGTTCGATAAAAAAGTGTTCCTTAACTTAAATGTCATGCTGTGTAT
This sequence comes from Crenichthys baileyi, assembly GCA_036173005.1. Lineage (NCBI taxonomy): Eukaryota > Metazoa > Chordata > Actinopteri > Cyprinodontiformes > Goodeidae > Crenichthys > Crenichthys baileyi. The sequence goes on from JAHHUM010002623.1 coordinate 208,335, forward strand.
TTTGGTGCTCTCTGCAGATTTAATGAGACTCCCATGCAGAGTGAGATAAAGCATCTCTTGATTTGTTGCAGTTAGCTTTATCTTCTTCGTTGATGTATTGAAATGATTGAGGTACAGATACCTTTTGTTTCTTTAGTAAAAATAAAGTCTGATTACACAGTCATAGCAAGCTAGCTAAATAACTGCAAAAGTATTCTGTGTTTGTTTTCAAATGCTCTGTTATTTTTGGTCAAAGCAAGGTTTGTCTTTATTAGTACTGTTCAACAGCCTGAAACTTCACAGCTAATATCAACAATAGAACTATTCATGTGTTCAGTCATATGCAGAGGGTATTAATTGTTTCAGGTTTGTAGGCTCTACTATCCACTAATTGAAGAACATCTAAACCGCTCCCTTACACCTTTTGATTTAATAAAAAATCTAAATAACAAGAACAAAAGAAATGTGCACATCAAAAAGAAATCGTTAAAATGAAAAAAAATGTTTAATAAATGTTCTTAGCTCTTGTAGCCCTGGTAAAAAAATATTTTACCTGCAAGGGAACAGTACAGGTATAATAAGAAAATAAATTGTTGACAATGTCAAAATCAATCTGAACTTCCCTATTAGTGATGGATGGGTTGAAATAATTACAATGTAATAAAGTCGTGACCTTGAGCTGTTTAATCCAGAGGTCTTCTCCCATTGGGAAGTGCCATAAAATGCTTGAAAGGGAGATACCTTTGAAGCATTCATAGGTATCAGATCATCAGATGTCTGAACCATCTCAGTATACTTCTTTTAAGGCAGAGAAGTATAGAAAATTTAATTCGGATAAATTCTGGCATTTTTCCTTCAAACATGTTCTTTTACTTATACATGTACAAAGGAGAGTTTTCTTGTGATATAGATCAGTTTTCATAAATGAAACCTCACAACTGCTTGAATTGTTTTTATTTTATCACAGCCAGGTGTATGCATTTTAAGGTTTAAAACTTGTGGTTGTGTTACATCCTGTTAAACAGATTTTTTTTCTACCAAGCTTTCTACCAAACTATGAATAACATGTTGCAGTTAAGCCAATTCAGAATAACAATTGAAGTCTAGATTTTTGTTCGCTGTAGAGGTTTGTGCTGTTATTCTTAAAATCGCATTCTCCTGAGTCTCAACATCCTACGCAGATGGAGATGGTGAGTGGAATGAGACGATCCTCAAAGTGTTCCTTCCACTGTCCGACAATGTCCTAAGTCCGGGTCTGCAGTTCTCCTCCCAAATAATACACAGTTTTGGATGGTCCCTGTTCCCTTTTCTGTGTCGATAAATAGTTCTCCAGAACTTCCTTGAGACCAACCGAAAGTTTCTCTCCATAGTCTCTCCAAATTCCTCCCATGCCACAGAAGCTGCGGTCCTTCTGGCCACCTGGTACCTGTCAGCTGCTTCAGGTGGACACCCATGCCCTAAAGGTCTCCTTCTTTAGTCTGACTTCTTCCATCACTACGGGTGTTCACCTGGAAGTCCAATGGTTGCCACCAAGACAGGCACCGGTAACCTTCAGGACACAGCTCCTAGAAGCGTGGGTCCTGAACATGGTCCATTCTAACTCCATGATCCTAACCCTCCTCGGGACATGAGAAAAATTCTCTGAGGTGTCAGTTGAAGATCGCTGTGCTTTGTACCGAAATCCAACAACTGAAGCATTGCTTAGGCTCAGATCAGGGAGGCCATTCCTCCCAATCACACCCCTTGAGGTAACAACATCAAGGGGTTGTTGTCAAATCCACATTAATATGTTTTACATGTATTTATGCATATATTAGCGTGAAGCCTAAAAGTTCATTAGTAGAGATTGCAACTTTATGTTGATTTCCTTTAAATAAAAGTTAGATCTTAGACATTTAACAGAAGAAAAAGAAATCAAAGTTGGACTAGAAAGTTGGGGTAATAATATTTCAAGTTTTCCTTTTTGTTTGTATTTAATTTTATGTTCTGAGAAAAAGTCTGAGGTGTTTGTACTCTGGTAGCCATCTATTGTGTTTTGACTCAGCCAGTCACTCAGATTATTTAGAAAGCCCCTTTGCCATGAAGTTCTTTCACATGCTTCCTATGAGGCTTCCACATATTTTCCTGGACTCTGGGAAAATATGTATATTAAAATATATAATATATATATATATATTATTATGGGCCTGCCAGTAACTCACCTCTGTACTGTGATTACCAGAAATGCAACTGGCTGATGTCATCGCCTCTTTATGTAGTATTTGGAAGGCTTGACGTAAAGCAGGTATAAACTCCCTTCCCGAAGGTAGATGACAGTGAATTTCTGCACTGGTATAATTTCTGATGCTTTTATGGTTCCTTTATGGTTACAGCTTTATCAAACACAAAGCATAAATAAGTCCAAAGTCACTGAAGCAGATGTTGCAGATTGCAAAAGAGAGGCCCAAAAGGGAGACATTTCAGGTGTAATAGACAGATTTATAAAAGGTTAAAGCAAAAATTTCATCTTTGGAAAGTCTTTTAGAATTTTTTTGTGTTCGATTCTTGTGAATTTGTGTATTTCTCAAGCTGAGGCAAATGCACTTTGTGGGTGGTGATACCAAAATATGTATCTGCTTTGAAATGTCCTTACAGTGTAAGGCTTTTTTAGTAAGTCTTTACAATTACACAACAATTGCCATCAAGATTAATTGTTTCCCATCTTGAATGATAATGTCCTTTAAATTGACACAAAACACGAATACAGTGCAAAAAAAAAATCAAATGGATTTGCTCTCTTAACTCTCAGCCATCATGAGCACTTGATCTGTCTAAATTAAAGTTCTTAACACATCTCATACTGTGTTGGTGGTGCTTTTAACTTCGAGGTGGGCTTTCAGTCTCCATTAACACAATTTGTTGTTGAGGCTGAATTAGGGCCCTACTTTGTTATCTTGGCAACATTACCATTTTGCTACTTCATTTATCAGTTTAGTCTGAGGATCAGTGCAATCTTGTCACACCCTCTTCTGTTCATGAGATACATTTGTGGTTTGATCACAGATAACAGATAAGGCCCTACTGTTTTCCCAAAGTATGTTAGATAGGATAGCCCATATTATATAAAATAGCATTTCAATTGAGTAATCTAAGGTTTAAAGCCAATAATATAACTAACCTATACTAATTCTACATGATTACTGGGAATAAAGGTAAACATCTGTCAGTAATAAAAACATATATACGGTTTTCACAGTTTACATCTATGGCTCTAACTTTACAAAAGCCTCATAAACTTTAAAAATGACAGTAATAAATAGATCTTCTTCACCTACCTCAATGTTTTTTTACACTTTTGATTTAAATTCATTGTGTAGGAAAGGGCTTTATCCAAAGCTCATTACTTTTCTGTGTCTCTGCTGGGATCCTTACATAACATCTGTTCGTCCCAAGGCCGTAGTACTCCATCTCATCATGCACATCAGGCACATTGGCAGTTCGCAGCAGTGGCTGACAATTTACTGGGTACTGTGCTCATAATAAAGGAGACCTTCAATTTAGTTTTTCTTTCACTGAAAGGAAACTTTACATTTAAGTGGCACATTCCATCACCTGTGTTGAATTTTATTGTCCCTAAAATTAATAAAAAGAAAATAACAAATAGATGCTGTCCCAAGAAGAAATGACCACATTTCTGTTTTAAAAGATTTTTATTTTCCTGATGGAATATTCTAATCTTAAGTGTCAAAAAAGTATTCATTAAACAGTCCAATTATTAGTAATCAATAAAGGGTAGTAAGCTAAATTCTAGACATCGAAGATATCTTCAATATCTTCAATAAAGTAGATATTTAACATTTGCATACATCATAGGTAAGTCTAGATAAACCTACCATTAACCTACTTCCGCATTTGTCATGCAAAGATCCTATAAAGAATTAGCTAAATACAACTCAACGTACTGATTAGTAATTTACTTAGTTATTAACAAATTAAAACCCTTAAAATTCAGTACTACTCTCTAGCCCTCATGGACTCAATTTCTGTTGTGTGCTGCTACTCTGAAAGTCCCAGAATATTGAGGCTTTAATCAGCTGCTGTAAATTGTGGCAGGTGGGCCAGCCAATGATGGTGCAGAACAGGGTAGGTGTCACTTTGTAAAGTTACGCTACAGGACGTTGCATTGCGCACGTAAACATTCTGCATGTGTTCAGGAAAAAACAATGCAGTATTCATTCGTGCATTCTGAAACCACAAGGCTGCACCTCATATTTTCGGTAGGAATGCATGTACCGTTACACCCCTAATTATATATATTTGGGCCGATGTTGATATCCGATATTGATATCGTTGTTATGGCAGATAACTGATTTTTAAACTGTGTTAGGAAAAGGTGCACCAGCAACAGGGATAACTGCAGCATTGAGAACAATATCTATTCAAGAAATTGAGGGGGTAAGATCTGTAAGATTTGCCTGCACACAGGCAAATATTACACATCTTACCCCAACATGGGCTAATGACACATTCATCATGTCAAGCAACTCCTGAACCAGATATATAAGCACCTTACCTTAAGAAGTAAAAACAATTGGACTGTTGCTCAGTGGTCTTATGTCCTCTTTTCAGATGAAAGTAAAGTTTGCATTTCATTTGGAAATCAAGGTCCCAGAGACCGGGAGAAGAGTGGATTCGCTGATATTGCTTTGGTCCAGAGCAAAAGTCCTACTTAAAAAGAGTGGCGGCTGTAATTGCAGTAAAATGTGATTCTACAAGGAACTTGAGCCATGAGGGCTGACTATAAATGCATTTCAATTTTTTCTGATTTTTGTTTGCAAAGAAGCAATATGTGTATTTTTCTTCTTCCAGTTTACAACTGTGCATTACTTTTATGTTTTGTCACATGAAATTCAAAGGAAATACATTTCTGGTTGTGGTTATAACATGACAAAATGTGAAGAAATAAATGATATGAATGGTTATAAATGCAATGTATGTTTTCCACCAGCCTGAGCATATAGCAGCTAACTAATGGATTTGCTCAGATTACCCCGAGTCATTCTTAAGTTTAAAGGATCATCTTAAAAGTCAAAATTATGTCTGCCTCACAGACAAACAGTGGGTAATGGTTCTAAAATAGAGGAATCTCATAAGTGAATGCTCAGGCTCCCGTTCGACTTTTATATGCTGTGGAAACAACAAGGAATCCTGCACTCTGAAATTGAAAATGTATCCTTTAATTTTTATAAATTTTTCATTTTTGGACACTTGCCCCTCAGTGCCCTTTAGCAATTTTAAAGACTTTCCCACAAACTATAGGTCTTTGTTTTATTTACTTTAATTATTCTGTGTCTTGTGGAGGAGACAGGTTCCTTGTCTCCTCCACCGATATACTACTGACAGTATCAAATATGTTGCAGTGGTACACTTTTTTAATTTGAGAGACAACAATAATATAGCCCATGGCTACATTTGTTCACACATGTCCTCTTTGTGCAAATGCATTGAAACTGAGAAAGTGATCCAGATTTGAATACAGGTTCATTAACTGAATGAAAGTTAATGAAGTTTTTTATTCCTCCATATTTCTTACTATGACATCAAATTGTGAGGGTTTTCAAAATAACAAAACAACTTTGTGCATGATGCTGACAGCTATCTGTATTATTACTGCAATGTGTTTTGTCTTTAATTTGGAATTTCATTTCAGCCTTGACCTGAAAGTGTCACTTTTCATTAAAATGTGCTGAGATGCACCTTCTGAAATGTGAATAGAGTAATTCAGTTGCAGGAAATTTAGAAAATAATTTGAAATATTACATTTTAGACTCACTGAGAATTGAAGAATTACTAGTAATAACTTTGCAACCAAACAAAACAATACTGGTCAAACTATTGAAAGAGTAGCAAAAGAGATTAATTGTTTTGACATATTTAATAATAATAAACTTAATGTGTAAAAAAATATGTGTATCCAACTACATGCAATCATGTGACAAAAAAGACATAAACACAATTATTACTTTTAGTATTTATCAATACTAAATCATTGGTAAAACAGTTGAACCTTTAAAATCCTTTTAAATAGCAATTTTAGAATTTAACAAAAAATAGTTAAAAGAGAAAGAAAGACTCTTTTGGCAACCATAGGCTAAAAAGCTATCTCTACTGTATAATACTCTTAAAGTGACTGTGCAGTGTATTTACTGAGAGGAAAGAAAATTAAACATAGTGCATAGTAGAGACCTGCACGGGACTGAGTTTTCAATCCTGGTAACGCCCGATCCTGAGGCTTTTCTGACTGCTCCCGCCCGATCCCAAGAACCCCCAACCCCCTACCTTTTCTTCAGCGCTCCGAGGTCGAGCGAGACAAGATTGACAGGCGCTGAAAGGCCGCAGTATGTCACGTGATGCGCGCGAGAGGAAAAGTAGCTGAATAAGATCAGGTTATGGTGTTTATTGGGCTGTTTATAAAACTTTTTTTTTACAATGGTGATAGTTAATCATTACAGTGTTAATTATTACTTATTTCCTAATTTTGAAGCGGGTCCAAATGTCCGACTTCCCTGCTTTATTCAGTAGGTTGGATTGCCCTTCTCTAATTTTCTTATCCACAGAAGCCATTGTCTCCTTACCATTCTCCATGCTTTGTTATGTTGCCTCACTCTCACTCGGGAGTCGGGACCGATGTGTTTTGGTCTGACCGCCGAATCCCGCCCGAGACCTGCATCGGGCGGGACCCGCGGGACTTCCCGACCGATGCAGGTCTCTAGTGCATAGTGCTCTAAGCAAAATGGCTGATGCATATATCTGAAAGATTGCCTTAACCATACTGCCAGTCTTAATCCAGCTGGCCCATCCTTCACAAATGGAGCCTCTCTAGGGGGTATCGCTTGATAATGTCATCATCTCTGACTTCAGTTTGAAAAAAGGACTCAAATGCTGCGATCAACTAAAGTCAGGCTGAGAACTTTAATAATGAAATAATGAAGACAACAAAACTTACAAACTGGTCTTGCACAAAGAGATCAGGAGCACAGGGCGTGAACTGGGCATGGAACAGAGAAACAAGGTACCTGGCAGTAAACGAAGACAAGGAAAGAATCCAGCGGGTTATACATAGAAGACAGGAGCTTTTTAACACTGCTGGGAGAACGCATAGCAGCTGAAGGAGAAGGACTAATTAACCAGAACAAAAACAGAAATACACATGGAAATTTTCTAACAGTAAATAACTCTAGATGAGTCTCTGCTCTGTTAAGTCAAACCCCCGTCGGTCGTGACAGATGGACACTCACACTGATCCTGGTTCTGTTGGAGGTTTCTTCCTGTTAAAAGGGAGTTTTCCTCTCCATTGTCGCTACATGCGTGCTCAGTATGAGGGATTGCTGCAAAGTCAATGCAAGCTACTGTCCGCTGTCACGACATACTCATCCAGGAGGAGTAAATGCTGCCAGTCAGTGACTCGATGCAATCTACTGGGTTTCCTTAGATAGAAAAACTCTTAACCAATGTCAATAGTAAACTGAATCCGACTACTCTGTTTGATAGTTAGGATTAAATGGAGTTGAGATGAAAATTCAGAATGAAAGACTCACCTTCACCGCCTCCACCATCCAATGACTCTTCTGTGCGTCTCCCAGCCATCCAATCAGCTTCCTGTCCGTCTGATTCTCCTTCCAATCACCTTCCAATGCCTCGCTTTTAAAGGACCTTCAGCAGTGTTCATTCTCACTTGTCAGCTGAGCTCATCCCTCCTCCACCCCACCTCCACCATCTTACTTCACATCTAATTCTGGCTTCCGCACTACCTGGCCGCCAATCCACCACCACTGTTGGATCAGGGGGAAGACATCTCTAAATCTAAGCCTTACAAATGATCTTCTTAGCTCATGTCATTCTAAGCATTCATGTCTTCCTCCCAGGTCCGAGCGCCAAAGAAATAACCATGTAATTTCTCATCATTAAAACTTTTCTAATTGCCATCCCTTTCTTTGTGAGTCTTTTCAGATTGAATTGGAATGTATGTACCCGACTTGAAATCTGTATGATATGATTGTATTGACTTTGTAAAGTGCCTTGAGACGACATGTGTTGTGAATTGGCACTACATAAATAAAACTGAATTAAATTGAATTGAATAAAGAACGCCAAAAAACTAAAGAATAAGCTAACAAGAAAAAGAGCACAGAGCCATAAAGCTTAGAAAGTAAGACACTAAGAACAAAATAAACAGCAATAAAATGGTCAAAAAACACAAAGATCATAAAATGAAAACCCACCTCAGGATTGTGACAGATGTCATTGTTTAGTTGTCACTTTCATTTAAATGACTTTCTGATTATTTTTTTAATTTAAGAATTATTTTCCTGGACAAAAGGCAATATTTATACAATATAAGGATGCATGTGTTTGATTGTGTGAGGGTTTGGTTGGTAAAAGGCACCTATACTACTAAAGATCTAAACTTATCAGAGTAACTCCACACAAATCTGGTGCTGTGGATGTTCTGCTTTAAAAGGTTAATAAGATTCTGTGTTCATTATATCTCAAGGATTTTCAATTATCCAGTTCTCTCCTTTGATAGGTGTCATGTTACGGTCAATTTGGACTTCACACATCCAAGTTTTGAGTAATTCTTTAGGTGCAGCACACTCATTTTTCTTACTTACAGATGAACAAATAATGACTAATGAGGTCTGCCTGCAGCATATCATAAATCCTGATTTGTATGACATTGTGTTGTAAATGTTTCTAAATTAGGTATCAGGCCATATTCCATTTTCTAAATAGAAATTTTAAATCTTAAGAAAACTTTTATGTGATTAAAATCCCACATTAAATAATCAATATAGTATTCACATTTATCGGCTTATTATTTATGATGTTAAGGTCCTTTTTCATCTCCAATTACTGGCTAAAATGATTTGAAAATTAATCCAATGCTGTAATGTGCCAGCCATTTAAAGCATTTGAAACAGGTAAGTAGATGAATGCACCACTGCAAAAAAAATGTATTCCCTGGCTATCAGAATCAGAATCAGAATCAGAATCAGAATCAGCTTTATTGCCAAGTTTGTACATACAAACAAGGAATTTGACTCCGGTACACTTTGCTCTTTGATTTTTGTTTTTGCACTACAGAATATACATATTTACAATGTACAATATACACATATATAAATAAAAAGATGCATTTGCAACATCTGTATGCTGTTGTTTTGTATTTTAATGAATGTTCAACAGAGAAACAGCCTGGGGGAAGAAACTGTCTCTGTGGCGGCTGGTTTTTGTGAACAGCGCTCTGTAGCGTCGGCCTGAAGGCAGAACTCTAAACAGTTTATGTGCAGGGTGTGTGGGGTCTGCAGAGATTTTAGCAGCTCTTTTCCGACCCCTTGACCTGTATAAGTCTTGGATGGACGGAAGGTCAGCCCGATGATTCTCTCTGCAGTCCTGATTATTCGTTGCAGTCTGGACCTGTCCTGTTTTGTGGATGAACCGAACCACACGGAGATGGGATGAGACAGGACAGACTGAATGATGGCAGTGTAGAAGATGACCAGCAGCTCCTGTGGAAGGTTGTACTTCTTAAGTTGCCTCAGGAAGTACAGTCTCTGCTGGGCCTTCTTCCGAACAATGTCTATGTGTGAAGACCATCTCAGGTCCTCAGAGATGGTGGTTCCTAAGAACCTGAAGTGATCCACAGCCGACACGGTGTTGTTGAGGATGGTGAGGGGGGTGTATGGAGGTGGTGTTTTCCGAAAGTCCACTACCATCTCCACAGTCTTGAGTGGGTTTAGCTCCAGGCAGTTCTGACTACACCTCCTGTCTGTATGCAGACTCATCACCGTCCTGGATCAGTCCAATGACAGTGGTGTCATCTGCAAACTTCAGGAGTTTCACGGACGAGTCCGCTGAGGTGCAGTCATTTGTGTACAGGGAGAAGAGGAGTGGGGATAGAACACACCCCTGGGGGGCACCAGTACTTATTGATCTGGTTCGGGAGAAGATGCTTGAAGGCCGAGCTGAAGTCTACAAACAGGATCCTGGCGTAGGTCCCTGGGTGGTCGAGGTGTTGCAGGATGAAGTGTAGACCTAAGTTAACAGCATCATCTGCCGACCTGTTTGCTCGGTACGCAAACTGCAGGGCGTCCAGTAGAGGGCCTGTGATGTCTTTCAGGTGCTTCAACACCAGCCGCTCAAAGGATTTCATGACCACAGACGTCAGGGCTACAGGCCTGTAGTCATTTAATCCTAGGATGGTGGGTTTCTTGGGCACTGGGATGATGGTGGATCGTTTGAAGCAGGAGGGGACCTCACACTTCTCCAGTGACTTGTTGAAGATCCGGGTGAAGATTGGAGCGAGTTGATTTGCACAGGCTTTCAGGCATGATGGGGAGACGTTATCAGGTCCTCCAGCTTTCTTTTGTTTTCATGCGCTGAAAGAGCCTGTTTACATCTTCCTCAGAGATCTTTAGTGCAGGCAGAGGATCTGAAGGTAGGGGGTTGGTTGCTTTGCTGGTCGAACCTGTTCCTGAATGGGATGTGGAGGAGTTGGTTTGAGGTGTGAATGGCTTCTTGTCATGTCTGCAGTAGAAGCCATTCAGACGGTTGGCCAGGCGAGGACTTTGTTCAGGAGGGGTGGTGGGGCTTCTGTAGGCAGTCAGGTTTCTCAGACCAGTCCATACAGCCGAAGTGTCACCAGTGAAAAGGCTGTTTTTCAGCTTCTCACTATAGCTTCTCTTGGCTGCTTTGATCTCCTTTGTAAGTCTGTTCCTGGCCTGTCTGTACTGCGCCCAATCTCCACTGCTGTGAGCTTCTTCCTTGTCCCTGCGCAGATTCCTGAGATGTGGAGTGAACCATGGCTTGTTGTTCCCAAAGGTGCAGAAGGTCTTGGTCTGCACACACATGTTCTCACAGAAACTGATGTATGATGTCACCACATCAGTTAGTTCGTTTAAATCAGTGGCTGAGGTTTCAAAAACAGTCCAGTCTGTGCATTCAAAGCAGGCCTGTAGCGTCTGCTTTGATTCCTCAGTCCACTTTTTAACAGTGTGAACCATGGGTTTGGAAGCTCTTAGTTTCTGTCTGTAAGTTGGGATGAGGTGGATAAGGCAATGATCCGAAAGTCCCAGAGCAGCCCTGGTAACAGCGTGGTATGAGTCCTTAAAAGCTGTGTAACAGTGGTCCAGTGTGTTTTTGTCTCTGGTGGGACACTTAATATGCTGTCTGTATTTTGGGAGCTCATTAGAGAGGTTTGCGCTGTTAAAATCTCCCAGTATTATAATGAAAGAGTCAGGGTGTTTTTTCTCCACGTCTGTAATCAGCTCAGCAAGATGTTTTTCCGCGGCAGAAGTGCAGCCATGCGGTGGAAAATATGAGCCGATTATTATGAACGAGGAAAACTCTCTCGGTGAGTAAAACGGTTTACAGATTATGGAAAATGACTCCAGATCCGGACTACATGTTTTCCCCAGCACTTTTATGTCTCTGCACCAACCTTCGTTTATATAAAAGCAGATTCCGCCTCCTCGCTTCTTCCCTGATAGCTCCGCGCTGCGATCCGCTCTGAGCAGCTGGAAGTCCGGTATCAGCAGTGCGCGGTCCGGGATGTTGTCACTCAGCCATGTCTCGGTGAAGCAGAGAACCGCTGGTCTGCGGAGGTCCGAGTTTTTACCGGTGAGAAGAAGTAGCTCGTCCATCTTGTTGCTTAGAGAGCGGACATTTGCCAGGTGGATTGAAGGCAGTGGTGTGCGAAGTCCTCTTTTGCGGAGCTTTACCAGGGCGCCAGCCCGCTTTCCCCTCCGACGCCTCCGGCGCAGTATCCCGTAGAGTGCCGCCGCTCCGCTTGCCAGAAGCTCAGTGAACCTCGGATGGATGAAAGATGATGAAAAAATCCCAAGAGAGGACTCTCTGATGTTGAGAAGTTCCTCTCTACTGAATGAGACCACCGAATTGTGGCCCGAGACCACAGTACTGTGGCTCGAAAAAATTAGGTCAGGTAATGTTTTAATTGGGTCATTGCTATAGCGTTTGGAGTGCACTTAAGTTAATTTCACAGCATTGGAGCATATACAAGTATAGCTAAAAAAAATTCAATTTCATGAAAAAGTTTAATTTTTTAGTCACTCATTTCAGAAAGTGTAACTCATATGTTCTATAGATTCATTACACATGGAGTGCAACCTTAATCTGTTGTAATTTTGATGAATAAAAAGAAAGGTCAGGCTTCTGAAAAGTATGTTCATTTCTATGCACTCAATACTTGGCTGTGGTCTCTTTTTGCATGAATCACTGCATCACTGCAGCATGGCCTTGAGAGGATTATCAAGCGAAATCCATTAAAGAGTTTTGGGAACATCACAAGGAGTGGACTGATGCTGGTGTTGGCGCAACAAGAGCCAATACACATAGACAAATATTATACATGGCTACAAAATGTCACATTCCTCGTGTCAACCATAGACAACATCGGAAGCAATACTCATTATCTGTGGGTAATAATCATCAAAATTATTAAAAGGTCTAAAGGTTTAAAATATTTAACTCTATATGTAATGAATCAATATTATATGAGTTTTACTATTGAAATGAGTGACAAAAAACTTGATTTTCTGAGCTGTATTTGCAATATATTGTGTGACATTTGGAGACATTTTGTCTGCAATGGTGTTTCATTCATCTACATACTTATTTTAAATGCTATTTTATGCTGGCACATCACATAATTGGTTTAATTTTCAGATCATTTTAGCTAATAGTTTTCTGTCCTCTTTGGGCAACTCATTGACTGTGTATGAAGAATGGAACCTTCAGCCTAAGATGGTCAGGCTATTATTAGTATGAACAAAAATGGGTAGCACTTTATAATAACTACACGTTATTTAGCAAAAAGTAGTCATGAGTAATAGTTAATTAATCTTGAGAACATCATTGATTAAGGATGACTCATACTTTTAACTATTAGTTAACACATTCATTAATGCTTTACGTCCAAAACCAAGATACCCATTGTTTATTCATACTTAACAAACCGTATGTGTGTATGTATGTAAATGCAGATATATGTGCAGTTTAGCATCACGAGTTAGGCATGTATGAATGATTAGAGAATGTCTGAATAGATTATTTACTAATCCTGGAGTGGATGAATATTTTAGGCAATTGTAGTTAGTTAACTCTTTTTGTGAACCCTGTTAAAGCGAAAACTATTTATGCTTTATTAAGCATTTGTTGATGTGGACAAACACCCACAAGTGCCACAAGTACCTTTTCGCCTGTGGGAATCATACCAAAATCTGTCAAAATCATGCCAGGATATGTGGGATACAGAAAATATAGTTGTGTATTAAAATTTTTTAAAAGGTAAACAAACGATATATATCTCAGCCAATTACAGTGATTTGACAAGTATTTGACTGGATAAAACATTTTATATTTTACTGTACAACATAGACAACTCACACACTGAAACTCTGCATAAAATGTATTAGACGTATGGCTTATAAAACTCTTAAACTACATCGGGTCATTAAAGTCCAAAAAACTGTTCAATTAGAACTTTTGCAGGAACATTGTGTGTCACAAATATAATAAGATCCTTCAAATAATACAATGACAAATCTCAAAACACTCAAGAAATGGTTAGAATCAGGGCAAACATAACCTATTATGTCCCAACACAGTAGCATACAAATTTTACTAAACTTTACATCATTCATCCCAATACACACCCAATCACATGATTATGAAAAGGGAAACATGAAATTATTAATTTACTATTAGTAGCTCCTATTTGATATATGGGCATGAAGGGTTAGGGTTGTCTAATTTAACAGGAGGTGATTAACTGAATTTGTCAAGCCTTTTATTAAAAGTTAAAATAAATATAGAATATTTGTTCACTTCTCCTTACATTTAAGTTCAAATCACTTCATCTTAATTGGGATATTGAATTACCTGGCAAATGCTGTAAAATATTTTTTTTTACAAAAGCAACTCTTGACCTGCATGTAACCTGCATATTTTGGGACAAAAAAAGTTTATCCGTGACCTTGAGTGTGACAAAATGTGAACCAACTTGTATGTCAAATGCTAACATTTGCAGCTGGTAGGCATTTCAAATATCTACTAAAGTCATTCTGAAAATATGACCCAGACAGTCCTGCAGAAAAAGTTAACTTTATTGTTCAGATAGGTTATGTAATACTTTGGATGGTTGCATTTTCTCTTAATGGACCCTAAAAATGAAATATTTAGCTGACTTTGTGAAAAGTATCCTCACTCCCTAGCAGTGTTACCAAAACAAATTACACATTTATTTTTCAATTGCCATAAAAAGTATCTTAACTGCACTGTGGAAACACAGACATTCAACAAATCATTGCTAGATGTTGTCATGTCACTATAATTATCACTGCCAACTGTGCCTTTGTTTGTGCTCTTTCTGCTTTGTTATACTTCATTTTATCACAGAGTAAAACCAGTAACTCCCTCTCCCAAGTGTGTATTAAATCATCAGAACCCATCATCTGATTCATACTTCACCCTAAGCTTTTTGTATAAACCAATTCCGTCACTCAGGCAGATGGGGCAGGGTAAATGTGCATTCTGGGGGCTGGAAGTAGGATGTAGTTTTTCTACTGTGAGAACAATTATCTAGATGCAACATGATTTAGCGTTGTGAGGCTGTTGCATCCTGTAAGCCATTATAGATTTATTTCTTTGTCTTAATGTCTTTTGTCTTTTTGCTGTAATAATAACTCTTAGTTTGACTATATGCTTGCATAAAAGTTGTGTCAGAACCTACTATAAAAGTAAAACAAAAATTGTTTTAGTGGCATAGTATTTTCACAAAACTGACAGCCATGGATGTAACTGGTCATGTTGTGGACTGCATGTGGATTCACTTTGTTCTATTTACTAGAAACATAATCATAAACCTTCATACTCCTAAGAGGTTTGTCACACACATGCCCTCCTGCACTCAACATGCTTGCAACCGCCATGTTACACTCACCGGCCACTTTATTAGGTACACCTACTGCTCGTTAACACAAATTTCTAATCAGCCAATCACATGCCAGCGACTCAATGCATTTAGACATGTAGACATGTTCAAGACGATCTGCTGCAGTTCAAACCGAGCATCAGAATGGGGAAGAAAGGTGATCTAAGTAACTTTGAACGTGGCATAGTTGTTGGTGCCAGATGGGCTGGTCTGAGTATTTCAGAAACTGCTGATCTACTGGGATTTTCACGCACTACCATCTCAAGGATTTACAGAGAATGGACCGAAAAAGAGAAAATATCCAGTGAGCGGAAGTTTGTGGGCGCAAATGCCTTGTTGATGCCAGAGGTCAGAAGAGAATGACCAGACTGGTTCGAGCTGATAGAAAGGCAACAGCAACTCAAATAACCACTCATTACAACCAAGGCATGCAGAAGAGCATATCTGAACGCACAACACATCGAACCTTGAGGCGGATGGGCTACAGCAGCAGAAGACCACACCAGGTGCCACTCCTGTCAGCTAAGAACAGGAAACTGAGGCTACAGCTCGCACAGGCTCACCGAAATTGGAAAATAGAAGATTGGAAAAACATTGCCTGGTCTGATGAGTCTCGATTTCTGCTGCGACATTCGGATGGTAGGGTCAGAATTTGGCGTCAACAACATGAAAGCATGGATCCATTCTGCCTTGTATCAACGCTTCAGGCTGGTGGTGGTGGTGTAATGGTGTGGGGGATATTTTCTTGGCACACTTTGGGCCCATTAGTACCAATTGAGCATCGTGTCAACACCACAGCCTACCTGAGTATTGTTGCTGACCATGTCCATCCCTTTATGACCACAGTGTACCCATCTTCTGATGGTTACTTTCAGCAGGATAACGCGCCATGTCATAAAGCACGAATCATCACAGACTGGTTTCTTGAACATGACAATGAGTTCACTGTACTCAAATAGCCTCCACAGTCACCAGATCTCAATCCAATAGAGCACCTTTGGGATGTGGTGGAACGGGAGATTCGCATCATGGATGTGCCGCCGACAAATATGCACCATCTGTGTGATGCTATCATGTCAATATGGACCATACTCTCTGAGGAATGTTTCCAGTGCCTTGTTGAATCTATGCCACAAAGGATTAAGGCTGTTCTGAAGGCAAAAGGGGGTCCAACCCGGCACTAGCAAGGTATACCTAATAAAGTGGCCTGTGAGTGTATATTCCACTGCTTTAGGGAAATGATAGTGTAAGTCAAGAAAAGTATTGATAACATTTAAAAAAATATCTAAATATGTTAAGTTCAGTTTTACTGCAAAATATGGATTAACTTTGACAGTGTTGAGAATATCTCACCTAAAAACCTTGAATGAGCAAGTTGGACAAAATGTATTTTTGAAAACATTAGTGTCTGCATTTCCAGTGACACAAATACTTTTTTTTTTTTTTACAAATAAATCTGAACACTTTTACGCTTGATGAGGGGTATCTCACTTTTGTGGTGCTTGCTGTCCAGATCTTGTATGTTATGATTATATACAATTCAAGATCTTAAACTACATAAAAAACTGCAACTCATACATATCAAACTACCGTGACACATTTTATAAATTTCCAATGTGAGGGGCCAAAACGGTAAGTAACAATGACACCAACTGTGAGAGTTGTCTTAACTCATTGTTTCTTCAGACCTCAGCAGATTTATGTCCCGTTGAGTTGACATGTCATTGTGAAACAAACGTGAAAGGGTTGTTAAGTAAAAGGATACAGATGATAATTCATGTTGGAAAAATTTGAAATGACCACTACTCATTTTTTATTGATCAGATTATGGTTGCAATATTCGTCAAGTGCAGCTCGGGCAGAGTATAGCACTTACAGATACATCTATTATTTTTTTTGTGTAACACAATTACCATAAAACATGCACTTAATCATCCTGGAATGGTTTGGATTAGGTTTGTGTTTGTCTCTCTCCCTCTTTCATCCATCTCCCTTCCAATTCTTATGTGTGCTGCTGATCTCCTATTGCTAGAGTGCTGCAGGACTCACCTGCTACCTATCAGCTCATTTGCTTTCTTAATAGGAAAGACCAGTGACAATCTCTGCTGTGGCCAAATTGTGCCTTTATAATGAGACCTCTTTACCTGGACCTTACTGTGTGCTTCCACCAGAGTGTCCTCACAATATCTATGTTACCACTTGGTCTTCTGTTCTTCAACCACTTACCTCAACTCACCTGCCCTTCCACCCTTTCACTTATAGCCAGGTAAAGACCACTCTGTATATAAGGACCAGCGTGATAGTGGAACCCATCATCACTAATGTATCTGCTAAAAAACACTGAATCTCAGAATTCCATGGCACTCATCCTATAGTTTATTCAGAACATGTATTACAGGTTATTGTAACTTATCATATGGAACTAGACCAAGATGGTGCCGCAGATGGTCGCCTCGGCGTGTTGGTGCGCATTGTTTTGTTTAGTTTTTTGCTTTAAAACGGTCTTCTGTGATGGTACCCGGAGCTTTCTCACCAGAGAAGAACTCATGAACATTAGGGCTACTACACCAGAGGAGTTATTTCCGAATTTTCTGCCTACTGCTGAAGAAATTCAACCTTCCAAAGACTATGATGGTGCACTTCTACACAGCCATCACTGAGTCCATCCTCACCTCCTCCATCACCATCTGGTACGCCGCTGCTACAGCCAAGGATAAGGGCAGGCTCCAGCGTGTCATTCGGTCTGCCGAGAAGGTGATTGGCTGCAGTCTACTGTCGCTCCAGGAACTGTACACCTCCAGGGCCCTGAAGCGGGCAGGGAAGATTCTGGCTGATCCCTCCCAGCACGCTCACAGACTCTTTGAGACTCTCCCCTCTGGCAGGAGGCTGCGGTCCATTCGGACCAAAACCTCATGCCACAAGAACAGTTTTTTCCCATCTGCCACCAGCCTTGTTAACAAAGCCCGGAAACCACCCTAACAGTCTCCCTTTCCCCCACCCCACCCCCTCTTTTTTTTGCTGACAGGACACTTGTAACTTGCAACTCTATGCGTTACATTAATGCTCAGCTTGGACTTCTGCTTTACTTGCACTGGCATACTTGCACACTGATCACCTGCACTGTTATACCGCTCTCGCATCTTATACTACTCTACATTTACTCTCACTCACTTAAAACTGTGCACATATAATATTTATATTGTAGCTATATTTTTACTGTTTAATTTGAGTATTGTATTACACCGACTACGCTAAAACAAATTCCTTGTATGTCCAAAAACGTATTTGGCAATAAAGCTTTTCTAATTCTGATATTGCAATATAATCATTCTTTAAAATCGCCCTTTCTGCTCATGGGTGCTTTTCCGCAGTGGGGACAAAAATTCCACATCATAGAACAAATAGGGTTTCTGAATATTTAATTACTCATGACCACATTATTGTTTAAATATATATTTTAACCTATCCAAGCAGTTTCCTCTCCCCAACTAAGGAATTTGGTCCCCTAACCAAAGCCAGAGGTAGAACAGTTGTCACAACATTTTTTTTTTTGTGCAGAGGAATCATGCCTACTGAAAACCTCAACCCTCTGTGCCACAGAACTAGTTTAAAAACTTTTCCTTTAAACATGTATTTCCTCCATGGTTGCCTATTATAGTGTACTTCTAAAGCATAATTTGCTTCATTTTTCTAATGGGATTTAAGGTAGAGGTTTCAGCTTTGTCATTAGTGCCAAAGTCTGTGGTTTCTACTAAGGTAGAAAAAGACACCAACTCATAAGACATTTTAAATACATGATCCTACGATTCGGCCTTAACACCTAATTTGGAACAGAAAATGGAACAGAAGGCTGGAGGGTTGTGTAGCAATGTGGGTAGGAGGACATTTTTTTGTGGTCAAGAAACAATGATTTATTTTGTGAAAAAAAAAATCATACTCTTTCTTGCCTGAAAATGAAAATAGCACACTTCCAAGGAACAAGGAACATGGTGGGTTTATTTTATGAGAACGTATGGATGGATGGACAGATGGACAGACAGACAGACATACAGACAATTAAAAAGCAATAAATAAACATTAAAAGCACATATTGCACATTTACACCACAGTAAATGCAAAAATACGCATTTTACTCAATTGCTCAATAAAACACTGATTGGAGGTAGGGACACATGAGTATTTAAATCTATTATGTCTATTATGTACCATTTGGCAGATGGCAGTGTGTTTTAAAAATATGAAATAGCTTCAAATGCACCTGGCTGTAGCAAAAAAAAACATAATTTAAGTCATCAAGGGCAACTTGGTCAGGACAACTAAAAGAAACTGCAGGACACACCGACAGGTTTACGTGATCAAGGCAAAATTAAAGATAAAAGTATTACAACTAAAGGACAAGCACTAAATAAACAAAGACTCAGTGTACATACTCCAAGATGTACCCCTTTTCTTTATAATTAGGTTGGATTACAGTACAGAGTTTTGAGAGAGAGTTCTATGGATGGATGATACTAACCTTGAACCGTTTGAATATATGTACCAGTTTTATTTCTGGTATGTATAGCAAAACACTATATCCATGGTCAAGCATGAGGTTGGGTCATTCATAATGTGGGTCTATTTTTCTGCACAGCGAACTGGCTGTCTTGATTGTATATCTTGGATCACGGATTGCCAGAAAGAAGAGGCCTATAAGAGAAGAAACCCAGGTAATCATTTGGATTCTTGGAAAGAAAAATGATCACAAGCATACCTGCAAATTAACCAAAAATGGGTTGAGAAAAAAGATCCTTAATTGTACTGCAGTGGATCATTCATCAGACATAAATCTCACTGAAAATCTTTGGTGGGATTTGAAAAAGTCAGTTGCAGTCTGGAAGGTATGAAGCATCGCAGAGATTGAGGCTTTTATTTGAAGAATGGGTAATCCAGATCTGGATTGAATTGTGTAACAACATTATTAGCGCTTAGTGAATATGTTTTTTAAAAGTTATAAAAGATTTTAAAAAATGCCTCACAATGCAATGAAGATGGGGTTTGAACAATGCTGATCATGCACATATGTTAAATTACATATTTTATTTAAAGTTCAAAGTTGGGTCAAATTCTGCAGGCAATTAAAATTAAATATGTATGCCTTTAATTAATGAGTGGTGCTTGTCGCTTTTTGTAATTATCCCTCATCCATGTCACTATATTGTCTTTTATGGTGATTGTGTGTAGGGGCGGTAGTCTTAATTGTTATGATTTCAACTGTAAATTCCCACACAATGACAATACCCCACATATGGTTTTCTGCTTGTCACCATTATTAAATCCACTATTATACTTTTAAAATGAACTCTCCTCTCGACTGCATCCCTAAATTTGGAGGTCCAGAGGAAAAAGAAAACTAAACAGGCTATTTCTGTACAATTCCTTTTTCCTTGCATGTACTCATTTTTTAAGAATTAAGTTGTTTGGGATTAAAAGACAACATTCTGTCTATATTCAAGATTTTCAAATACACTGTGAATATGTGTGTGTCTGCGTCCTTCCCTGTCTTTCTTCAAAACATGCAAAACGTCATCTCCTCCCAAGTAAGGGGAGACATTACATGGTTTATAACAAGTCCCTTATGCCTTGCTTATCATGTACCTTTCCTCCATCAGAGCCAGACTTGCAGACATTAAGAGAAGACACAAGGTGAAAATGCAACACAGAATTAAAAAGGGAAACAACAGCTTTTTACTTGCCTTCACATGGCTATCATTGGGAGCTTTGTCTACTTTGGATGAATAATTACTTCTTAGGTACACACACTTAATTGCATATTGTTCAATGTGATGCTAAATGAGATACTTTAGCTTGGACGATTGTATAACAGGAAGGCACCCACCCACCAAATATTGCAACACTTCCCCCTGCTGGATCTACTGCAGTGAGATGAGCAGATGAATAATTGAGGCTCTCCGTGTCACTTTGTCACATTCATTCACTCCTCCATTCTCTTAAGATGTGATGCTATTTCTATCTGTCTATCTATCTTTCTATCTATCTATCACTCTGTCTGTCTGTATGTCTGTCTGTCTGTCAATGAAACTCTTAGGGGTAGGCAAGAACTGAAGGACAAATTATGCTTGAGGGTGAAGCAAATGTCAGCAATAATCAACAACATTAGTATTAGCAATGTGTGAGATGCACAAATATCCAATTTATAGCATTGTTGCAAAGTAGTAGCAAATTATATACAAGTGTTATGTAAATGTCTTTTCTAAACAACTTCCTTTATTACAATGTGTTATATGTGCACATGCACACACAGAGCAATATGTGGCGCATGTGCCATCCTGTTTCCTGAAACTGGAAACCTGTAATGTTTTTTAAAAGACTGAGAGAGAGAGAGAGAGACTGCTCTATTACAAGCAATGTGCATTTGTGTTGTGAAAAAGGGTAGCTCTGTTTCCGCACGGTTTCTGCATAGTTTTCCATTATCATGTTTTGTATGTCTGAACAACTTCAAAGGATTTAGCTACCCAGCTGACATAATTTGAAAAAAATAAGCCTGATGACCTGGACTCACACTGCAAAATGGCACAGTTGAGCTGTATGCAGTTTTCTTTTACCTATTGAAATAATTCTGTATTATAAAAGTAATTCCATTACTGTATATACAAAACATTTATATATGATTGGCTCATACCTTCTATCAGTATACAACATTTTGAGCACTTAGCCAAATTATTGATGTACAATTTCATTTAATACTAATTATGTACATTTTAACTGTTTTTGTTGTGCTCAGTGGTTTGGCCATTTTTTAATTGTCTTAATTTACTAATTGTACTGATCCTTTTGATACTGTTATGCGCTTTCTTTGTTAAACATTTAAAACTGTAGCCAGTTATATGAGGAATGCTATATAAATAATGAGCCGTCTAACTACAGGCTACAGTTAATAGCCATATAAGAAAAATGATCGTCCATCAATATTTTACTTTTTAAAACGCAGTTGTAAAAACAAAACAAAACAAAAAAAACATGCATGTTTGCATTTGATGTATTTTGGGGAAGTTTTTCATGGCTCTTTTGAAATTATTAAATTTTAATCTTGGGGTTAGCCAACTTTGTTCACTACTGAAAGAACAATTTAGCTTTAGCTTACTTTTCAAAGAATCTGGACTCTGGCGCTCAAAAACAGGCAACAGTTCAGATGGGCATTTATATTATTGTTTATCTACAGCCTTGCAAAAGGTATAAGTTTAAGACTTAAGCTTGGGCATATCAAAACACAGATGCTCAGGGACTACAGGCAGAATATGACAGACTGCCAGCCAAGCAGCAAAGCAGGTGGCAGGTCGCATAGCAGTGTGAGCACTGGCAAGACAAGACGTTACCGGTGATGCAGCGTCGTCCTTCTCTCAGGCAAGGAAAACCGCTTCACTCGGGTTGTAGAGACCGCGTCTCTGCTGGGGACTTTTCTCGAACACTGTGTGTGTCTGCAGGGCTCGGAGAGAAAGTCAACAATGCCGGTGCCTTAATTCCCCGTTCGTGAATGAATACCAGATACACAAACAGCAATTCATTCAATACTCAACTTTTGCATATGATCGGTGATCATATGAGACTCTTGGATCCAGTTTGAAGAGTTAAGTCTTTTTGCCAGCAAAAAGACTTCAGCGCGCTGTGTCTCTCCTGGTCCGATGGTCAACCGGCTTGGAGAGGTCGGCTTGTGGGAGAGGGGGTGCTTTTATACAGCCAGTGGCATCATGGGAAGTTTGCTGTTACCCCCCTTTTCCCCTTCTGAAGTTGTGCTGAAAGTCTGTTAAATGCAATTTATTTTGAAAACTCCAGAAGAGTTTGTACCGGAGTTTTAATGTTGAAATCCATGGCTTAGGGTCCCAACAAATGTCAGCTGAAAATTAGTAGTGAGTATAATTAGGTGATGGTGTCTTTTAACTGTTTTTAAAAACACAAAAACTTGCATAGTCATGCCATGTCATTAAAAAGGTGCTCACTAAGATTTTCTTCATACTAACTGAAGACCTATCCCAAAGATGCTATCTTCTAAGACTGAACTATGTACTTAATCTAAATATTGCATCAAAAACCAATGAGACTCAGTTTTAGAACCTGAAGGATAATTTGCTTTTTTATTTATAGTAAATGACAATAACAAATACAAGATTTAATTGAATAAATTTCAATAGATGATCAGACCCAGTTTCAAAATCCTTTAAGCAAAGACATCAAAAGCAGAGTAATCCTTCCTCATAAATGTTGCACTGGGTGTCTTTTAAGAGGAGATCAGCTTCAGCTATGTTATTTTAGTAATGTTCGTCTGTCTTGACTGAAATCATTTTACCTTCCACCTCTTAAGTAGGAAGCAGTTCTCATCAGCTATTAAACTTTGCTGTAGGGAGTATTTCTTTAGAGTGTTCGTTGGCTTGTAGGCACCAATTAATATTAATTTTCAGAGTGCAAGGCAGCTGCAGAGAAGCCCAGGGCTACGATTATTAGAACGAGACTCTTGGAGTCCTGTTTCTCTCTTGTCTTTCCAACTCTGAGTAAGCCAGTGGCCTAATAAAGTCTAAAAATTTGGGAAAAACTCACCACTCAAATGTGTTTTTTATTATAAAGTGTTTTTTTTTATTTCTTTATTCCCTTATTTTAAAAAAGATGTTAATGCTTAATATATTAAGAATAATACTTAATTAAAATATCTGATCACCAAATCACTTTGAAATCCACCAAATTCTTTACAGTGAATTATTAAAATGGATTACTTAATTGTGTTTTCATTTGACAACACTGGGCCATGAAATCTTGTCTGTGTTACACTGTGCAGATTTAGGACTGCCCTATTCAAACAGTCTATAGTATATCACAGTGAAACAGAGCCATCCTGGATTCAATTCTTGACAGTGCTGGTCAGAAGTTTCTATACAATAATCAACAGCAGGAAGAGTCTGTATGTAATTAATGATGTATTTAAACTGTACTTTTCTCAGGGTGGACTGGTAATAAAATATTTAACCTCATTGAATTTTCATTAGCAAGAATTGGTTGCACAGGTTTGATTACAATTAAGATTTATTGATGCTCAATTGGACATTTCTCTCTTAAGAAATTACATAAAAACCATACACTTTTGTAGGCATTTACAAGGTCATGTCACAATTTAGGCTGAATATTTGATGACGATTTTTATCATAATATATATTAGAGTTCATTTAAATGTGTTGGTTTCCTGGTACAGACCTAACTGTTAAGCATAGTTTCTGAATCTTCAGTAGGGATGTAATCCTTCCAAGCTCAATATTTGCCTGCTTTATCCTTTCCAGAACCAGTTTTGATGACTGTTTGGGGTCATTGTTCCGTTGGAACATCAAATCGAGTCAATGTTTACTTTTTTTTTTATTGTGTTTATTTCAAATTTATTTGAGTAGGGACAGTACATAAAACAATGTTACGTTTAAAAGAAACCATCGTCCTGGCTATAGGTCCCCTAGTCAAAGGCTAATTCACGAAACAAATAAAATGTTATGATTTGGGGTTGTTTGGTTTTTGGTTTCTGTTTTTTTCTGTGTTTTCACAGTTTAGGTTTTGAATAGCTCTGATTATTATTATTCTCATTATTATTCTTGTTGAATCATGTTTCTGTTTGTTTTTCTGGTCATGCTTTAGTTTTGTCGTCTTATTCATGTTTTGGTTCTAGGATCTGGTTATGCTTTGGCTTCATGTTTTTCTAGTTTCTGTTAGTTTGTGTTCAAGGGTCTGTTTTGCTCCAGACACGTTTTGTTCTGTCAGTTAAGTTTATTCGGATTACCTGCACCTATTAATCTGTCATCTTGGTTCACCTGGTCAAGCTCCATAAATACAAACCTGTTCAGTTAGACATCACGGAATCATTTTCACAAACGAAGTCTTGCTTTCTGCTCATGCCTTGCCTGTCTCGCCTGCCCGTTGGGTTTTTGTTCCTACCTCCTGATGTGAGTGAGTTTTTGTTTATTAAACCTTTTTTTACTTACCGACATGCTGCCTTCTAGTCTGCATTCTGGGGTCCTATTTCTCGCAAGCCGTGACATAAAATGCTGATCAAACTATTGTCATTACCATTCCTTTACATTCTATTAGCTGTAATATATTTCACCCACAGATAATCCTAAACAATTCTGTATAGGCTTAAAGAAGCATCAGTATTTGAAGTTTGGCTGGGTGAGCAAAAGAAACAGTTTGTTAAACAATTTAGGGTTAGGGTTAGATTTCTTGGCTTGATGTGGCTAAGATGCAGGACAATCTCCATACCAAGACTTCTATCTTTCATCACCTAAATGATTTTGTCTTTTGAGTGAAAATTGAGTGAACTGACTGTTAAAAAGTTGTTTTTTTCCAAAAATAATGCTTTGAACCTTTCATAAACTATTCTGTATTTTGTTGGCACAGTGATAATCCTGCTTGTTTGGATACATGAAGAAAGTGTGCACCACCGCTTGAAATAGTTTCCAGACTGATACGGATCCACAAACTTCCCCATCATTTGCATTAGGTCACTGATAGATGGTTTAGCATCCCGTGGATCCAGTTGGGTAGTGATGTTAGATACACTGTAAGTTTGATCAATACTGTGGCTTGAATTAAACTGCAGCAGTTTGTGTTTTCCATATCCAGGCCACACATATAAAAATATATAAAAAGCTTTTACCATTCTGGGGTCCTATTTCTCGCAAGCCTTGACAGAATGATTCCGCCAACTACGGACCCCGCGGACAAGCGGAAGGCAGACGCCTTGGATCGCTGGGTGGAACGTCAGAAGGAGGAGGCGATGAGGAATCTGCCCACCGACCTGGAGGTGCTGCCCTCTCCACTGCTGCTGGAACAGATGGAGCGTGAGGCAGCCCAGCGCCAGAGAGTTCGGGAGGGCTGCTCTGTCCCTCCGCCTCAGCTCCGATGTTCCCCTCCTGCTTCCATACCGGCAGCTAAGCCGTCATCTTCCTCCCGCCGCAGGAATCGCCGACGTGCAGGGGTTAACAGCCGGTCGGCTGGCGAAGAGGTGGTTTCCCTGCCAGCTGACGTGAGGACTGCAGCAAGCAAGCCCGCATCTTCGTCTGCTACAGCACTGTCTGCCAGGCTTGCTACAGCAAGCAAGCCCGCACCTTCGTCTGCCACAGCAAAGTTTCCCAGCCTCGCTGTCGTTCCGCCCATGCCGTCTTCAGCCCAGTGTTCTGAGGCAACACCAGAGGATCTGGAGGAGCGATTAAGGTTTTTTGCCCGCCAGATCAAGAGCTTTAGGAGGACTAGTCTCATGTATTCCTCCCGGAGCTGATGGAGAGGAAAAGGCCAGATGGGAAGGGAATATGAGACTGCATTAGGGCAGTTTTACTGCCGTCCACCTTCCACCCCCGGGGAAAAACCCCAGGGAGCTGCTGCTGCAGAGAGCCCCCCGGGGACCCCAGGGAGCTGTTTCTGCTGCTGCTGCAGAGCAGCCCACGCCAGGACTCCGGGGACTGCTGCTCGCTGCTGCCAGAGCACCCCCACGCTAGGTCTACAGCCTGCTGTAGGGGTTTCCGGGGGGGCCCGAGGGCCCGGGCGCCCCCACTTCCAGGTCCGGGCCCCCTTCTCAGTTTTCTCTCGGGGGTGCTCATGGAACTCAAGCCTGACACACTCCACACCCCTTTCTCTGCCAGGTCTGACCATTTCCACCCCTGACACCCCCAACAGGCTGTCTCTGCCAGGTCCTGACACTCCAACAGCCTGACACTCCCACCCCGGGTCTCGGGCCAGGTCTGACACTCCAAAACCTGTCTCTGCCAAGGCTCTGAAAACCCCAAAGCCTGTCCTTTTGCCGGGTTCACCCCACAGGCTGAACCCCAGGCCCTGACCCCGAAAATCCACAGCCTAACTCCAGGCCCCTGACCCCAAAGGTCCCCCTCAACCTCCCCCCCCACCCCGCAGGGGACGTCGTAATAGGGGCGCCCTCACCCCCTTGTCTCGTCATTGAGGGTCTCTGCGACGCATCCCCCCTGCGCACGCCACTGAGGGTTCCGCCGAGGCTCGCCCCTGCTTCCAAAGTCTGGGGGGTTCAGTGAGAAACTGACCCTAGTTCTGGCCTCTGAACCCAGAGACGAGGGTTCGCCAGGCGCCGCTTCGGCCTCTGAAGGTTCGCCAGGCTCTGCTTCGGCCTCTGAGGGTTCGCCAGGCTCTGCTTCTGCCTCTGAGGGTTCGCCAGGCTCTGCCTCTGAGGGTTCGCCAGGCATTCAGCGTCGCCTGCCTGAACTCTGTGCCTGCTCGGGACGACCTCCTGGTCGCCCGCCTGAACTCTGTTCTTGTTTTTTGTATCTGGCCCTCCTGCCATGACCCCCCACCGCCCGCCCTGTTCGGGTTGTTTTTTGTTTGGACTCTTGTGGCCGTCTGGTATCCGCCCTTAAAGGGGGGTTCTGTTATGATTTGGGGTTGTTTGGTTTTTGGTTTCTGGTTTTTTCTTTGTTTTTCACAGTTTAGGTTTTGAATAGCTCTGATTATTATTATTTTCATTATTATTCTTGTTGAATCATGTTTCTGTTTGTTTTTCTGGTCATGCTTTAGTTTTGTCATCTTATTCATGTTTTGGTTCTAGGATATGGTTATGCTTTTGTTTCATCGTCTTGTTCATGTTTTAGGATCTGGTTATGCTTTGGCTTCATGTTTTTCTAGTTTCTGTTAGTTTGTGTTCAAGGGTCTGTTTTGCTCCAGCCACGTTTTGTTCTGTCAATTAAATTTATTCGTCACCTGCATTTATTAATCTGTCATCTTGGTTCACCTGGTCACGCTCCATAAATACACACCTGTTCAGTTAGACATCGCAAAATCATTTTCACAAACAAAGTCTTGTTTTCTGCTCATGCCTTGCCTGTCTCGCCTGCCCGTTGGGTTTTTGGTCCTACCTCCTGATGTGAGTGAGTTTTTGTTTATTAAACCTTTTTTTACTTACCGACATGCTGCCTTCTAGTCTGCATTCTGGGGTCCTATTTCTCGCAAGCCGTGACATAAAATGCTGATCAATCTATTGTCATTACCATTCCTTTACATTCTATTAGCTGTAATATATTTCACCCACAGATAATCCTAAACAATTCTGTATAGGCTTAAAGAAGCATCAGTATTTGAAGTTTGGCTGGGTGAGCAAAAGAAACAGTTTGTTAAACAATTTAGGGTTAGGGTTAGATTTCTTGGCTTGATGTGGCTAAGATGCAGGACAATCTCCATACCAAGACTTCTATCTTTCATCACCTAAATGATTTTGTCTTTTGAGTGAAAATTGAGTGAACTGACTGTTAAAAAGTTGTTCTTTTCCAAAAATAATGCTTTGAACCTTTCATAAACTATTCTGTATTTTGTTGGCACAGTGATAATCCTGCTTGTTTGGATACATGAAGAAAGTGTGCACCACCGCTTGAAATAGTTTCCAGACTGATAAGCATCCACAAACTTCCCCATCATTTGCATTAGGTCACTGATAGATGCTTTAGCATCCCGTGGATCCGTTGGGTAGTGATGTTAGATACACAGTAAGTTTGATCAGTACTGTGGCTTGAATTAAACTGCAGCAGTTTGTGTTTTCCATATCCAGGCCACACATATAAAAATATATAAAAAGCTTTTACCAATTCCAGATGATGGTTGTTTGCACATTATTCTCTGTAAATAAAGTGACAGAAATTAAGTTTAACATTTAAGGTTTGTGCTTAAGACCTAAAGTGCAAAAGCATATTTATCTGAAGCATATATCCAGTTATTGCTTCCGACTGTACTTTACTAGTCAAACACAATGTTCTTTCACAATTGTTCTTTGTTGATTTAAGCTTTTGTATATGTAACAGCCCTGTCTCAAAAGTAAATTACATTTTGCACTTTTACATGCCAAAACACTTATTAAGGTTATATCTGTCTGTTTTGCAGAGCAATAAATAGGGTAAATCTCTCTGCAAATCTGATGTGTAAGACGTGTAGTATTGTGGATGGATGAAATTGGAACATCGCGCCAAAAAAGAAAAAAAGTTATGCTGAGTGATTGAATTTGATACTTGTGCCCTTTGAGTGGCTATTCATCTTCCAGAGTTTGAAAGGGGCATGCCAGGGTAACAAGGTATGATTAAATGACAATGTTTGGCCGAATCAAAGCAAGGGCTATGCCTTGTGAGCTGAAGACCTTGTTACTGATAAACATGTTTTCTACAGGTTCTAATAAGAGCCATCCAGAGGGCTTTGTAAAGGGAACGGAAATTGGGAGATATGGGAACAGACAGAGAAAAGTAGGGAGAGGGAGACTAAAACATACAAAATAAACTTCATGCAAAGGATGTACAGGTGAGGTTCTGTCAGAATCCCTGAAGGGTAAAACAGAGCTCAGGTTGAACAGAGCATAAACAAAGAAAAGCGTGGCAAGATGGTGTTTGCACTCTAAGTTTTCACACTTATTTAAAGGTGTAAACAGCAGACCTATATAGCCTAAGGCATGACATATGAGCCCATGTACTTTTACCCGGATAATGGCAGCCATATCTACAGTACAATGCCCCAATACAATGCTCCTAATACCCCAATACAATGGGGTATTAGGATCATTGTAGATAAAAGAAAAAAATTATGTGGCCACAGAGGAATAATTTTCAGCCAAAAAACAGACTTGCGATGAACAACTCAAGCAGGGTGCGGAATATAGGCCTGAGACCGTGCAGAAGAAACAGTAATATGGCTGCAACAAGTCTGCAACCAGGAGATGTTCTGATACAGGAAAATAGCCTGTATGTACCACTTACACTTCAGAAAATATCCAGATGTGGATCTATTAAGATTACCACTTTAATCTTAGAGGACTTCAGACATTTTTTCCTGACTTTCTTATTTCAGAAAACGTAAATAAATTTATGAGTTCCTTTTCAGACTGACTTTAAAATGCCAAAGAATATCGTTTTTTTCTTGCAAATATGGGAGATTTTTGGTGGAAATAAAGCTCCATGACCACATTTTTTTCTTTGATCTACAATGGCCTTAATACTCCATCATAACTATAACTATTGTTTTCAAGCTTTAAAATTATTAATTGGCAAGTTTCTATGTGCACTGCAATCTTGTTGGGTGTGACAGATGTGTTGAGGCTGCATCAGGGCACTACTTGATATGCCTGCTGACGTTTCTACAAGACAGCTGACAGTGAAGGTGTTGCTATTAAATGCTTTTGTAAAATCTTATTTCCAAACGAAAGTCATTTGTCATAAAACATTGAGTTGGAGGCCCTAAATACAGAAAGGCGGGAGGAAGAAGGCAGATAAAAATAAAGACTTTCCTAAAATTTAGGAAAATCAAAAACAGCTGTCTTGATTTGCTGTGCAAGTGTGCTGAATCGCAGAGCGTGGATGCGATCAGCAAGGTGCGTGTTTTGTCCGTTAGAAGTTGGACTTTTAAAGTTTTTCCATTCAAAGCAGCTGGGGTCTGGGCCTTGTGGCCGGACCACTTCTTTGTCCCAGTTTTATTATTGGAGTTTTTCCACTGAGTTCCCGCCTCAGAGTTTTATGACCCTTTGTTCATTTGGGGCAATCAGCACACCAGGAGGACTTCTCTTTCCAAGTTAACCCAAATTGCACATTTTGTTCATAAAACTGCTGGTTTGATCTTCATAGACACTCAATGCGCATATATTTTCTTTTATTATTTTTATCCCCTTTGTGTAGAACAGTGCTTGTTAGTTAGGTCAAGGTTTTTGGACCAGAATATTAGTATATCAGGGCTATATGGCTTCAATAAATTTTCACTTATATATTTAAGAAAAGCGTTTGTGTTATCTGTCAAAATAAGGTCAAAGTTCCCCCGCCTTTGTTAAAACGATTGAGTGGTTTTGGTTAATAATTATCAATTATTTATGATAAATAACTAATTGTAATTGTTAAGGGCTTTGAGCCCATAATCACAACACCTCTCTGATTTTTAATTGTAGGTAATGATTTTTGCTTAAGAAATTAAGCAAAATTTTAATGATAATTTTTTATAAATATTAATTAATCAATAATCATAATCCTTAAAATTGTATTGCAATTCATTTTACTGCAAGGGGTGTTTTTAGGGTCTTAAAACATTGGAGACTTTAGCCCAGATCTTAATTAGTTTAGTTTATATAAGACAGCAGGCCAGTTTAAGTAATTTAGAATCAGACTAATATAGGACATGTTGTAGAAGTTCTCTGCTTAGGCTGGGTTTTCACTGAATTTAAATGATTGTGAATCAAACAGAAAGGTTTACAATAATTTTACTTTGCTTTATTTTTTTCTTTAGTAGTTGAAAGAGAAACAGTTGACAACTGATGCAACAAAATTTTGCTGAAGCAAAGGACTCATTTTTTGATATTTAAAAAAAAAGAAAAACTCATCACGGTGTTCCACTCCTGAGGCTGCAGGGTCTTAATTTCTTACATTTCAAAAAAGGAAACTAGGTATAAAGTTGATTTTCTTAATTCTTAGTCAAATGGTAAGATCCTTAAAACATGTTTGTTTATTTTAATTTTGCTAAGATCGTTTTTAAGCATTTCATTAAAATTGTTCCTTTTTTCACGAACTTGTTGTGTTTTACTGCCATCTTTGCAGCCCTTCATTCCACTTATGAAGAAACTATTTTCATTTTGCAAGCCAAAAATAATAAATAAGATATTTTACAACATAGTCTGTTGTTCTCCACTGAGCATGTGAGTCTTTAGTGCAGTATTTACTATGAAACACTCTCATCTTTTGTCCGGTTATCAGTATTAATATTTCAGTTATTAATACAGTTATCAATAAATGTATACATAAAATGCTATGGATGTAATAACTTGAGTAAAACTGTGTCTTTGTTTAATTAGTCTAGTCTGTATAATACTACTTATTACATGTATTATTTAGAAAAATAGAACTATTAATGGTACACCTGTGATTAATTGCTATGGTTTATTCTTTTTAATACTGCCCCTTTAAACTACCTGGAGCTGTAATGTTTAGAATCAGCACCGAATATATGAAAGATAAATGGAAGGACTTTTTTTTCTGCTGTGTCTGAATGGAACCAGGAGATATTTTCCCGGTTTGTTGAGCAACACTTTTTTCTGGCCTTAGCAATTAGATGCAATGTAGTGATCTGAAGGACCTTTTAATGTGTTTAGCTTCATTAGGATTAAATGCTTTGATTTTGACTGAACAAAAGGACCAGATATTTTTCACATCATGATGCAAATCCAAGTGGGTTCCTGCTGTTCTCGGTCATGGCCAGGCCATTTAACTTTAACTGTAGCTCAGGTGAAAGTCTCTCTGCTGTACATTATGACCCTGATAATGCTCATTAGTGAACCTCCACCTCATGTCTTGCTGGGTGAATACGTGATTAGCTGTAGCTTACAATTAGCCCATTTTGAGTCAGCATTCAAGATGTACCGCAAACTTCAGCCTGACTGTTGCCACTCTGCTTTCACCTGTCCCCGTACACACTCACACACCAGGCTCCTACTCTCCAGCTGGCTCCAGCTGCTTTGAAAAGAGGCGTCCCTCCAATTATAGCCCTTTTCAAGGCACTCACTGTAGCTTTCAGTTAATGAATGAGGCAGGCCGACGGCCCTGGAGTGAACAGCCGTTCTGGACTCCAGAATGGACAAATTGCCAGTTCGCCTCTGCCTGTGCAGTAAGTTGCACAGTCGCGGTGCCATGTTTGCGCAGATACCTCGGAGCTAGCCTCAACACATGCGCCGACATTCACAGTGTGTTTGCATGTACAGACATGTGCAAGCAGCATAGTCAACAAATCATTGACTAACTTAGCAATACATTAATATCATTTTTATTCTCGGGGGGTCAATGGCTAGGTCTGCTCTGGCGTAGATGGCTGCTGGCAGAGCCTGTGGGCTCATCCCTGCGCTCCCTGGGGCTTCTGCACTGTGGCTGCTGGGTGGTTCTCTTGGGGCTCTCTTCGGCTGTTCTCTGGGGACGAAGAGAGATGCACAGATATACTCCATTTTGAGCTGCAGTTGCCACTAAAATACATCTTGCATTCATTAGTAATGTGCACTTTTTGGTAACATTGCTGTTTTCATATTATATGTTATATTATTTATATAAAAATCAAGCAGAGCATTATAGCATTAGCCGTAATGCTCCACTTATGAAAGTAAACCTGTTAGGCTTCTTCTTGGCACTCAGACAACGATTTTCAGTCTATTCTACCGGACAGAACATTTAAAAAAATAAGAAAAAAAAAATTTAAAAATACAGCAAATGCTAAAGAGAAAGCGGGTCGGTTTACACCAAGTTTTTGGTAGAAGGAGGTATTTATATTACTAGATGATTAAAGACCTAGGGAATGTGTTGCTGGCAAGTGAAAATAAATCTGTCAGGATCTGTCTGTGTTTGTTGTACTGGTTTCCTCAGCAGGTTCAGTTGGAGGGTGGAGCTACATGCTGTCTCTCACACCTGTGAGTCATTTGGGGCTCGTCATGACAGCTTCTTAAGGAGAAGGTTGCTGAGCATTCGACGCCTGTGTGTCGTCCTTTGTGGTACCTCAAGCCCTGGATCCTGTTTCTTTGTTGCTCTCTGAGATTCCCTAGTAACCTGACTCTGTTCCCTCCCAAGGTGCGTCCCTGGATCCTTTGGTGTTTTCGACTTACTGGACCCTGATCTCCTCTGGTGTGTTCCGCTGGGATTGCAAGCTTGCCGTCATCGGGTACTAGACGCTCAGCTACCTAACCTGTCCGCCCTCCAACGAACCGCTCTCTTCTGGAAAACACAGATGCTCTATCCGAGAACTGACCTCCCTCCCCAAGCTGCCTTCTCCATCTGCTACAGTAAGCCTGCATCGCATTATCTCCCTCAACACTCTCTGGAACTGTGCTCATCACTCTGTTTTCCCTTCCTGAGAAGACGTACCGCCGGAGCTACCTTGTATACCTCGAGCATGTCACATCTCCTCTAAATAAATATCTTAAAACTTCGTTTGTCTCCTGAAAGTTTCTGCATGTGGGTCAAGAGACTTAGTAAAACTATGACAGAACACTCAGGCCAAACTGACCCAGCAGAAATTTTTAGGTTCACTTTGGATGAACAAAAATCTCAATTACTCACCCATGAGAACGTCCTCCGGACTCTAGTTGCACAACAGAACCAAATAACTCTCAATATGGAACAAATCGCTGCTAGACTAAGCAACTTACAAACTAACCCGTCTGCTACTCCTCCCACAGCGTCTCCTAGTGCCCCGGATCCGCCCGTGCACTCTCCCCCGACCTTCCGTGACGTCACTCCACCTACTCCTGAGTTGTTTCAGGGGAGGTAGGTAGATGCGGAGGTTTTCTCCTACAATGCACACTTGTGTTCAATCATTCACCTCAATCCTTCCCCTGTGATGATGCCAAAATTGCCTACATGTTGGGTTTGTTCAGGGGAAAGGCTTTAAAATGGGCTGAATCTCGTTTTCACAAATACCCTCTTTTTGGCTGCTCTTTTCAACAATTTGTTAAGGAATGAAAACTGACTTTTGATCATCAATGGGGAGAAGCAGAAATATCCAGGAAAATTTGGATATTAAAACAAGGGCAACAATCCATTTCAGATTATTCTATTGAATTTTGTACTTTAGCCGCTAGATCTGGCTGGAATTCGAGCACTCTTAAAGGAGCGTTTATTCATTCTCTCAACGATGCTGTGAGAGATGAATTGATTTTGAGAGATCAACCTGAATCCCTGGATGACTTAATCAGTTTGGCAATAAAATTGGATAACCGTCTGAGGGAAAGAAGCAAAGATAGAAATAGGAGGAGTGTCCCCTCGTTATCTGACTCTGTGAACTCTAATCCTCCTCCTCGAAACCCACTCGGTGGGATGTCATCTGAGCCTTCAAGTCCCGAACCCATGCAGGTGGGACGCACTCGCTTAACCCCCGAAGAACGTCAGAAAAGGTTTGACCAAAGGGAGTGTCTGTATTGCGGCGGCCAAGGGCACTACATTGCAAACTGTTCCGTGCGGCCAAAAGATCTGGTCCGCCGGTAGTTGCGGGAGCCCCGGCGGACCAAAATCAAACTGGTGAAACATCACGTCCTACTATCCCTGCCACGATCATGGTAAAAGACAGAACTGTTACAATCTCTGTTCTTATTGACTCAGGATGTGAACAAGACATCATTGATTCCACATTTGTATCATCACATGGCATTAAGAATGTTCCTCTCCCTTCTCCTATCAAGGTTTCAGCTCTAGGGGGTTAGTCCCTTCCTTCCATAACTCATCGCACCGTTCGCTTGGAGATCATCATTTCTGGAAATCATCATGAAAGAATCGAATTCAACGTCTTTTCACTCAAGGTACCCCCGTCGTCCTAGGCTGCAGTTGGCTACAAAGACATAACCCTCAAATTAACTGGTCAAAACTCTCCGTTGACTCTTGGTCCACTCCGTGTCTCTCTTCCTGCCTCCAATCTGCAGTTCCTCTTAGTGCCCAGCAGGGTTGTGGGATGGGAGCAGATTCCTCTGATCTGGCTGGAGTTCCTGAGGAATACCTAGATTTAAAAGAGGTGTTCAGCAAAAGCCGAGCACTCTCTCTTCCCCCCCATAGACCGTACGACTGTGCCATTGAGCTGCTTCCTGGGGCCCCACTACCCACTAGTCGGCTGTACAACCTCTCTAAGCCAGAAAGAGAGACCATGGCAAAATACATAAATGAATCATTGGCTGCAGGAATAATTTGCCCCTCATCGTCACCTTTGGGAGCTGGATTCTTCTTTGTCTCCAAAAAGGATGGTTTGCTCCGCCCATGTATCGATTTCAGAGGTTTAAACAAAATCAAGGTAAAAAACAAATATCCACTTCCTTTAATATCATCTGCTTTCGAGCCAGTTCAAGGGTCTACCATCTTTAACAAACTTGATCTTAGAAACGCTTATCACCTTGTTCGCATCAGACAGGGGGATGAGTGGAAAACTGCTTTTCGTACACCCTTGGGTCATTTTGAGTACCTAGTCATGCCTTTTGGGCTCACTAATGCACCTGCAGTTTTCCAGGCGTTAGTCAATGACGTTCTCCGTGATTTTCTGGACATTTTCGTTTTAGTTTATTTAAATGACATCTTGATTTTCTCTAAGACCCTCCATGACCATCAGACACACGTCCGTTTAGTCCTTCAGCGGCTCTTAGAAAACAGACTCTATGTAAAAGCAGAAAAATGTGGCTTTCATCTCAAATCAGTTCCTTTCCTGGGCTACATTTTTGAGGGCGGACAGGTAAAAGCTGAACCCGAAAGAATCAAAGCAGTCGTTGACTGGCCAGTACCTGAGAACCGAAAGCAGTTACAACGCTTCCTGGGGTTCGCTAACTTTTATCGGAGGTTTATCCGAAACTACAGCCAAGTTGCTGCACCCCTCACTGCCCTCACCTCCACTAAAACCGCTTATTCCTGGAGTCCCGCAGCCCAAGCAGCATTCCAGGAGCTCAAGACACGTTTTTTCATGGCCCCCATTTTGACCCAGCCCCAGCCTTCCAAACAATTTGTCCTGGAAGTGGATGCTTCGGAAACTGGGGTGGGGGCAGTTCTTTCTCAGCGCTCCGAGTCAGATCACAAACTTCATCCCTGTGCCTTTTACTCCCATCGCCTCACTTCCACCGAACGCAACTATGACGTAGGAGATTGGGAGTTGTTGGCAATTAAGCTAGCTCTAGAGGAATGGCGTCACTTTCTGGAGGGTCTGAAATCCGTGTGCAGATCTTCACCGACCACAAAAACCTCTCCTATCTTCAAACAGCCAAACGCCTTAACTCTAGACAGTCTAGGTGGTCATTATTCTTTTCCCGTTTCAACTTTAATATCACTTATCACCCAGGATCAAAGAATCTCAAACCTCATTCTCTGTTTCGCTTATACTCCTCCCAGGATGACGAACGGGTCGAATCCATCCTCCCAGCCCATTGTTTTGTTGGAGCCCTCACGTGGGAAGTAGAAGATTGAGTAAGACAGGCACTGTTGACTGAGCCAGACCCAGGAACTGGACCCCCCAATCGTTCTTATGTGCCATCCTCTATTCATGCTAAACTCATTCATTGGTTTCATACCGTCAAGTTTACCTGTCACCCAGGAGTCAGCCGGACCATTGCTCTCATTTCCCGCCGATTCTGGTGGACCTCTCTCCATCATGATGTCAGGGCCTACATACTGGCTTGTTCCATATGCGCCAGAAGTAAAACCGGAACACAGCCTCCGTCTGGTTTGTTACAACCCCTTCCTATCCCTATGAGACCCTGGTCCCACATCGCCTTGGACTTTGTAACCGGCCTGCCCAAGTCAAGAGGTATGACCACCATACTCACAATTATTGACCATTTTTCTAAAGCCTGCCATCTTGTCGCCCTCAGAAAGTTGCCCACAGCGCTTCAGACTGCCCAGCTCCTGATTAAACATGTTTTCTGTCTCCACGGCATTCCTCGAGACATTGTCTCCGACCGAGGACCACAGTTCACTGCTCAGGTGTGGAAACAGTTTTGCAGAGCGCTAAATGCCTCTATCAGTCTCTCATCTGGGTTTCACCCCCAAGCCAATGGTCAGACGGAGCGAATGAACCAGGAGCTGGAGGCTGCTCTTCGCTGCGTTACGTCATCAGCTCCCTGGGACTGGAGTTCTCATCTTCCTTGGATTGAGTATGCTCATAACTTGCATGTGTCAGCTGCTTCCGGATTCTCCCCCTTTGAGGAATCATTGGGGTACCAGCCTCCATTATTTACAGCAGATGAGAAAGATACTTCCGTCACCTCTGTCCAGCACTACATCAGAAACTGTAAGCGCCTATGGCAACTTACCACCGCCGCACTCCAGCGTTCTGCAGCCACTAATCCTCGCCTGGGTGACCGGAGAAGAGTTCAAGCTCCTCTTTACACCCCTGGACAACAGGTATGGCTCTCCACTCGCCACATTCCCCTGAAACCAGCCTCTGGCAAGCTCTCTCCCAGATACATTGGTCCCTATGTCATTGATACTCAGTCCCACTGCAGTTCGCCTCCGGCTGCCACTGCACTTTCGTATTCACCCTACGTTCCATGTCTCCCACATCAAGCCTGTACGTTCCAGTACTCTGTGCCCTCCTTCCTCGCCCCCACCACCCGCCCGGGACGTTGGTGGGCAACCTGCCTATGCTGTGCGGCGTATCCTGGGATCCCGACGCCGCGGTTCTGGATGGCAGTATCTGGTCGACTGGAAGGGTTATGGTCCGAAAGACCGCTCCTGGATCCCTGGTTCCTTCATTCTCGACAAATCCCTTATCCAGGATTTCGAGCATCCCGATGTGGTCCGTCTATGTCTACTGGACCGCCTGGTGGTGGTCGTTAGGGGAGGGGTAATGTCAGGATCTGTCTGTGTTTGTGTTTGCTGTACTGGTTTCCTCAGCAGGTTCAGTTGGAGGGTGGAGCTACATGCTGTCTCTCACACCTGTGAGTCATTTGGGGCTCATCATGACAGCTTCTTAAGGAGAAGGTTGCTGAGCATTCGACGCCTGTGTGTCGTCCTTTGTGGTACCTCAAGCCCTGTATCCTGTTTCTTTGTTGCTCTCTGAGATTCCCTAGTGACCTAACTCTGTTCCCTCCCAAGGTGCGTCCCTGGATCCTTTGGTGTTTTCAACTTACTGGACCCTGATCTCTTCTGGTGTGTTCCGCTGGGATTGCAAGCTTGCCGTCACCGGGTACTAGACGGTCAGCTACCTAACCTGTCCGCCCTCCAACGAACCGCTCTCTCCTAAAAAACACAGATGCTCTATCCGAGAACTGACCTCCCTCCCCAAGCTGCCTTCTCCATCTGCTACAGTAAGCCTGCATCGCATTATCTCCCTCAACACTCTCTGGAACTGTGCTCATCACTCTGTTTTCCCTTCCTGAGAAGACGTACCGCCGGAGCTACCTTGTATACCTCGAGCATGTCACATCTCCTCTAAATAAATATCTTAAAACTTCGTTTGTCTCCTGAAAGTTTCTGCATGTGGGTCAAGAGAATTAGTAAAACTATGCCAAAATAAGGAAAATCAACAAGTTACTGGATCAGATATTTGGGGGGATCTTATTCCAAAAGAATACCCAAAAGTATTCCAGTCAATTGAAAGTTTTCACCATTGTTATAATGACAACTTAATAATATTCTATTGGAATTTTATATGACAGACCAACAAAATCTAAAAATGTAAAGTGGAAGGAAAGTGACACAACTTTTTACAAATAAACTTCTGAAAAGTGTGGCATTCATTTGCATTAACACCCTTTTACTCTTATACTCCTAAACAAATCAATACAACAAATTGCCTTCAAAATTTCCCTAATTAGTAAGTAGAGTCCACCCATGTGTTTTTTTTTTTCATTTCAATATTAATACAGCTGGTATGTGGATGACTCAGAAGCTTGTAACAGAATTAACATTAGTGAACAAAAGCTTTATACAAATGCATCAAACATGTTTACTTGTAAGAATGTTTTAAAACCAGCTTTCTTTGCCTACACTTTACAAAGATGAACTACTTTGTGTTGGTCTTTCACATCAAAGTCGTAGCACTAGTGCATAGCACTGTGGTGCACCTGAAAAGGGTTATTTGATACACTTAATATATAGGTTTTCATTTCATGAGACTAATAGGAAATGGTGAAAATCATTTCATCTATGAATCTTTGATACATTTGAAACAGGTTCAGCTGATTTAATCCCTTCATTAAAGGTCAGAAAACAAGTTCCAATTCCACATGAAATCCCTCACTTGCAATTTAATGGGATGGGTTACACTAGGTGATTTAAACCAAATAAATTGCCACTCTGTTGTCTGGTATTAAATATAGCCATGGATTGCAATAAGCTTGAAACATTTCTTTGTTGAAGGATGCTTGACTAGGAAATGGAAAGCAAATAAATATAATTCTATGAGGGTAAAACAGCCACTTTTAATTATATTATATAACTGGTATTACATAAGGCAAATCCAGCAAACAAATTAAATGTGTATCCATTAAAATGGAAACCAATTTTGTAGGAGACAAAGCAGCTTTTATCTTAATAGAAGTCTAGCAAACATATTTAGATGTGTAAGAACAGGTTCTTGGACCCCTCAGTTTTTGTATGTCTCTGAAGATTGAATTTGAAAAGTAAGTTGGTGAATCATTCAAGGAGTATTAGTTTTCACATGAATGCTGTTTAACTTTTTTGTCTTCTGGTAGTGTTTTTTTGTTGTTCTTCAGAATGTCAATTCTCAGGCTGTGTGTCTGCACAACACTGTGTAGTCCTACTACAATTTCCAAGCCAGGATACATCTATAAAGGGTTATATTAGGGCATCCAGTGTAAAACTTGGACAAATCAAAGATCTAGATGACCATCAAGAGGTTTTCCATACCAGATTAGTTAAGGCCTGAGATAATAATGACCACCTGTGGTACTGTTGGATAAAGGCAAAGGACAGCAAAGGAGAAAACAGGTTAGAAAATAGTATGATTTAGGAAAACATTAGAGTATGAAGATTGGAATGGGAAACCTATAGGAATGTTATGATTTGGGGTGTTTGGCTTTTGATTTTGGGTTTTTCTCATTATTGTTTTTCTTACAGTTGTGTTTTGA
Organism: Crenichthys baileyi; assembly: GCA_036173005.1. NCBI lineage: Eukaryota > Metazoa > Chordata > Actinopteri > Cyprinodontiformes > Goodeidae > Crenichthys > Crenichthys baileyi. The sequence continues at coordinate 248,891 of JAHHUM010002623.1, forward strand.
AATCTCTTTCTGTTTTAGAGGTGGTGCTGTAGTTTTTTAGGTTTGTTTTCTTGTGGATGTTTTCAGTTTCTAGTGCTTTCAGGTTTATGTTCTGTTACAGTTATATTTCTTAGGTTTGATTATGTTCTTAGATTTCTGTTTTGCTCAGTTACATTTTGTTTCTCCCTGCCTCTGTCATCCTTAGCAATCAGCTTCATTCGGTCCACCTTCATCTTTAATCAGTTTCCTTGTTTCACCTGCTTCACACTCCATATATACACTTCGGTTATGTTTACTCCTCGCTGAAACATTACGGATCACATTTCTCTTTGTCACCTGCTCATGTTTTGCATGTTTGTTCCTGCCTCCACCTGAGAGTGAGTTTTTTTGTTTAGCTTAAAATAAAACCTTTTACTTACCATAACTCTGCCAGTCCGTCTGCATTCTGGGGTCCACTCTGATCATCCATCCTGACAAGGAATTATGGTTAGAAAGGGATAAAGCAAACTAATATAATGTAGATAAGGACGGTAGATGCATAGCGTGTGCAGGGAATATGGTCAAAATGGAAGAACAGCTAAGAGCACTGTACACGGATTATGAAGTATTTGCCCCTTATATATGTCTTCTGATTTGGTTTGTCACACTTAATATTTTAGACCCTCAAATGCATAGCAGAAAAAAGATAAACAGAGTGAATACCAAATGGAGTTTTCAAATGATGTTTTTATATATTAAGTAAAAAAGCTATTAAAGCTACTATTAAAACAATTAGTTCTTGAGCCCCACTTGTTAAAGAATGATTTAAGTGTGATTTACCACATTTCTGGAAAAGCTGAGTTCAATTTCACTACCAATGCGTTGGTGCTAAACCTGTAGAATCAAGAATTAATGTAAACGTAACTTTTCTGACAACATAAAGTAGGCTAGTCATGCCACTGTCTGAAGAAATTCAAGAACAGAGAAGAAACAAAGTCACTGACATCTGCTTTTTCTGGAAAGGGTAACAAAGCCACCAATGGTGGTGTTAATGTGATTGACCGGGGCTGCTTTGCTGCTGCTAGAACTGAATGATTTGCCGTAATTAAAGGAACAATGAGTTCTGCTCTCTAGCAGAAATGCCTGAAGGAGAAGGTCCAGCCATATTGTGGGCTTAAGCTGAACCCTTTTTGTGTTAACTCTGAATGTTGGAAAAGGGCCTAGTCAAAGTCTTTATTTGAATCCACTTCTTTCATGCTCAAATAAAGCAATTCTGCAAAGATGAGTGGGTCCTGCAAGGCAATGTAAAAGACTCATTGTCGGTTATTGCAAAAACTTGATGTCAGTTGTTGCCACCAAGGGTGGCACAGCCAGTTATGAGGTTCAGGGTTTTTTTCATTTAGTGCAAGGTTAGTTTGAAGCCCTCATTTCCTTTAATATAGGAATAATCATCATTTGAAAACTGCAGTTTGTATTTACTCAGGTTCTTTGTCTTATATTAGAATACTGTCATCAGGCAACTTCTAACTTTTTTAAGGGGCTGTATATGAACACTGTAGTAGATGCAGAGTCTCAGACAGTCACTGTAGCTGGAAACTGAATGATGTTGAATGTTGACAGTGCGTACTGTGTGTCCCAAGGTTGGTTGTCATTTAGAGTCATAAAGAGTAAGATGTTGGAGAAAGTTCGATGAAGTGGTCCATGAATGGACAAAGAGTAGTGATTGAAGCAGACTTCAGGTAACATGCAAGTTGAAGAAAACTGAGGTGATATTGAGGTGTTGACTTGTAATGGCAGTAGATTTTCTGCAAAACATAGATTCAGTTGTAGTAAACGTTTACTTTAACAAAAGGATGGAAAACTGGGTTACATGAGGACAAAGGTCCACATTGGTCGAATATCTATATAGAATGCTTGATTAATAAGAGAAACAAGACTGCAAGGTGGCGCTCAGAGAAATAGTAGCTAGGCAGGATGCTATTCTATAGGTTTGCAAAAAAGAATAGGGGATGAGTAAGGTTGGAAACTGGTTAAATGGCAAAGGTTAAAGGAACAATACTGCACAGAGGCTAAGTAGGAGATGGCTTAGATTATAGGTGGTAGGGAAAAGTAAATATGTGACAGGGAATGTACATTAGAGGTGGTGAGGAAAACTGCTTGGAAATGTTTTGGTGTATCTTCTGGACGGACAAAACACAACAAAAGGACTTGATAGTGAAATGACATGGTTTTTTGAAAGTTATTGAAAGGTGGGCATTATTAAAGAACTTGAAAAGGTTGATCAGTATAGTGAAGGATATGAAGTGGGTTGGTGTGATAGAGGATGATGCTTGGGACAGAGTAATATGATGGCAGATGATCCGCATTAGCGAGCTCTAAAACTACCATTCAATAGAAAAAGAAGACCTTGAATCAGTTTTTTCTTTTATTCCCTCACATTCTTCATCAGCCCTCTACAAAGACTGCCACCCCATCATTCATTTTACTTTTCATCATTTTCATCCCTTTTCATTTCTCTTCCATTCAAACTTTCTTTTCTCCTTTCTTGTCCTCCTTCTTAAAACTTTCTGAGTCTGAATCTCCTCTTGGACCCCTCATTGACCTTGTTGATCATTTCCTTCTTTTCTTTAATCTATCATCGTAAATACTCTTGTGCACTCTCTCACTTTCCAATGCCATTCCAATTCCTCTCAGCTCAAATGCACTTGTCATTCAGTTCAGGTTCTTACTCTTCCTTTCCACTCTACCTGTTTCCAATCATTGCAAAAGTCAACTCTTCCTGCGGAAATGTCAGCTGTGTTGTATGAGTCACCTGTAGAACACAGACAAGATGAGGAATAAAATTTGAATTTATTCAGAATGGCAATTTTAATTAATGAAAGGATGAATTAAAAGAAATATGATCTTTGTTTCCTGAAGAAAGCTTGAGGAAAGGCCAATAAACTAATGATATGATGCTGTGAAGAATCTCTTTTCCATACCTTTTCCTACCATTAATCAGTCTTTCCTCTGGACTGCTAAGTCTCGCCTGTGACTGTTTTAACCATCATTACCTGATTCCCAATGTTCTTCAACATTCAGCTGGCTTCATTCACTGTGCTGGCTCAGTAGATGTATTTGTTGCACAAATAAATAAATAGGGCTGAATCAGAATAGGCAGTATGAACATTTATAAACAACTTAGCATTTTCCTAAAGTAGTTCCTGGCAGATAAACAATACATACTTAGCACACTTTTATTTCAAAATTAATATTTACTCTGATTACTTGGGGTGTTATGATGTCTCATGTCGCAAGATCTCTTGATATGAAAATGCCACAGTATTTCACATTAAAGTGTGTCTCACAAACGGTTCTCTTGTTTCTATTTCAGTTTAAGCCATTATTATGAGCCCTGGACATTAAGGTTAGTGCTTTAAGCTTGTATTAATGTTTTAGACTATTTTTCTGAAGTAAGACAGGAAGTACTTCCTACGTTGCCCTGTTGATGGAGTCAATTAGTAAAGACAGCTTGTTACGCTGGCTGAAAACATTTGGATAAATAAGAATTAAAGAGGTTCCCAATTCCCTAAAGTCTTTGTGTGTCAGCATTTAAAGTACCCTGTAGAAATAAACTAACTGTGAAAGACTCATAGACAAAATGCAAACTATTTGCAAACCCTCGTAATACTGCAACTGGCTAACCAATAGCCCCTAATGTTGCTGAAATGGGCATCCGCTTCTAAACTACCTGTCTGCGCTAAACTAAATTTTGCCTTTTTAGTTAAATTCAATTCAGTTTATTTATATAGCGCCAATTCACAACACATGTTGTCTCAAGGCACTTCACAAAAGTCAGGTACATACATTCCAATTAATCCTAACCATTGGACAGTGCAGTCAGATTCAGTTATTTATTCAAATTGGATAAAATGTATTCTATCTAAGGAAACCCAGCATATTACATCGAGTCAGTGACTTGCAGCATTCACTCCTCCTGGATGAGCATGTAGAGACAGTGGACAGTCACTGGCGTTGACTTTACAGCAATCCCTCATACTGAGCATGCATGTAGCGACAGCGGAGAGGAAAAACTCCATTTTAACAGGAAGAAACCTCCAGCAGAACCAGGCTCAGTATGAGCGGCCATCTGCCACGACCGACTGGGGGTTTGAGAGAACAGAGCAGAGACACAAAAAGAACACATAAGCACTGATCCAGGAGTACTTTCTATAGGAAGGAAAAGTAAATGTTAATGGATGTAGCTCCTTTAGTCGTTTCATCTAGAAAGAAAGAACAGATAAACTCTGAGCCAATTTTCAAGGTTAGAGTCTGAAGAGAGCACATAGAATTAGTTACAGTAAAAGCTCAGCCAGTTGCCATGTCTAGGAGAGAGAAAGGGTTAAACACTGAAAGACAGGGCCATGTGGATCATCGATAGAGGGTGAGCATTAAGTTGTTGCCAGCAGAAGCTTGGAGGATTCCCTTCTCCAGAAAGGTGTTACAGGTGGACACAGAGTCAGGTCCGGTGTAGCTTCAGGAAGAGAAAAGAGAGAGAACAAAGTTAAAAGCTGAAATAACAACAAATAATACAAAATTGAAGAGTAGTGTGAGAAAGTAGCGAAGAGGGTGAAAGTGGTCATTATGTCCTCAAGCAGCCATAACTACAGAGATAGCTCAGGATAACCTAAACCACTCTAACTATAAGCTTTATCAAAAAGGAAAGTTTTATGCCTAGCCTTAAAAGTAGACAGGGTGTCTGCCTCAAGGACTAAAACTGGGAGCTGGTTCCACAGGAGAGGAGCCTGATAACTAAAGGATCTGCCTCCCATTCCACTTCTAGAGACTCTAGGAACCACCAGTAAACCTGCAGTCTAAGAACAAAGTGCTCTGTTAGGAACATATGGAAAAATCAGATCTCTGATGTATGATGGAGCTAGATCATTAAGGGCTTTATATGTGAGGAGGAGAATTCTATTCTGGATTTAACAGGGAGCCAATGAAGGGAAGCTAAAATAGGAGAAATATGATCTCTCTTTTTAATTTTCATCAGAACTCTTGCTGCAGCATTTTGAATCAGTTGAAGGCTTTTAACTGATTTTCGTGGACATCCTCACAGTAAAGAATTACAATAGTCCAGCCTTGAAGTAACAAATGCATGGACTAGTTTTTCAGCGTCACTCCTGGATAGGATATTTCTAATTTTTGCAATGTTCCGGAGGTGAAAGAAAGAAATCCTAGAAACCTGTTTAATATAGGATTTAAATGACATGTCCTGGTCAAAAATAACACCAAGGTTCTTTACTTTATTACCGGAGCCCAATTTAATGCCATCCAGGTTAAGTGATTGACTAAGCAGTTTCTTTTTTAAAGACTCCGGTCCAAAGATGACAACTTCTGTCTTGTCTGAATTTAGAAGCAGAAAATTTAAAGTCATCCAAGTTTTTATGTCTTCAAGACATGCTTGTAGTCTATCTAACTGGTTGGGCTCATCAGGATTTATGGATAAGTATAGCTGAGTATCATCAGCGTAACAGTGAAAATGTATCCTATGCTGCCTGATAATTTTACCTATTGGAAGCATATATATATATATATATATATATATATATATATATATATATATATATATATATATATATATATATATATATATATATATATATATATATATATATATATATATATATAGTAAAGAGAATTGGCCCAAGTACTGAACCCTGTGGTACTCCACAATTAACGATGGAGTTTGAAGATGATTTATCATTTACATAAAAAAACTGGAATCTGTCAGACAAATAAGATTTAAACCAGCCTAGCGCTGTTCCCCTGATCCCTACAGAATATTCCAGTCTTTTTAAGAGAATATTACAGTCGACTGTATCAAATTAGATTCTTTAATAAACAGGTTTTATATTAACACCACAAAGGAACAGGTTAAGTCATATTTTTGGTTTTGGTGTTTTTTGATGCATTAGGACCTATTATTGATTTAAATTTGCACGAGAACAACAAATATGCGAACTAGAAAAATCTGAGCTAGATTTTTTTACACTTTTTTTTAATTACTCTTTCTATAATTAAAATACACAAGCCAAGAAAGACTCCAGTTTTATCCTTGAGCCCAAAAACATTTATGTTTTGAAGAATCGGTCACTCAACATATCATTGGGAGTGAGTGTGCACATTTCCAACTGTGTCTTTGTGCTACTTATTGAGTGACAACATATCCAAAATGTTCACTTTTGACTGGTGGGCTCCAGTTGCCTAGTGACATTGAAATGATTAGTCAGACACAGAAAATAGATAGATTGATTAAATTTTCATGTGTTGCTCCAACTTTATTGTCATATTATGTGTAATATAAAGTCCTAAAAGCCAAAGCTGTTTACTTTCTCCAAAATGCTAATGTACGTTGAGCTCATATATAATTCTTCTACAAATCTATATATTCTCAGTCAAAACAAAAGTCATAACACGCTGTGACTTCACAGTATTTATGAACTTCCAAGATCATGTTAACTCCCAAGTATTTGAGGGACAAGTCCAATTCAAGTTTTAAGTTTCTGAAGGACAAATCCAGTCCAAGTCAAGTCTCAAGTCTTTTGCCCAAATTCAGAGTCAAGTCTCAAGTCTCAAATTAAATAAATGTTTTCTCATCAAACTCACACTATCTAGTGCACCTGCATCACTGTAGGGTAGGATTCCAAACATGTACTGGTTTTCCTTAGGCCTAAATTATCAAATGAACATCTGATGATTATCTTTCAATCTTTTTATGTTTATCAACAGTTATCTAGAATCATTTAACATTTAATTTGCCAACCAAAAATCTGCATAAGGCTGCTTTATATCATTTTGAAAATCTATCAAATGTAATATTTAGCCTATTAGAAATATAAAAAGGCATTTATGCCCTAAGAAAAATAATAGAAAGAGATGATGGAAATTTAAAAAATTTTATATGAATCAAACAAAGGGCTTTTTTGTCTTTGTAATGACTACAGGGGTTGGACAATGAAACTGAAACACCTGGTTTTAGACCACAATAATTTATTAGTATGGTGTAGGGCCTCCTTTTGCGGCCAATACAGCGTAAATTTGTCTTGGGAATGACATATACAAGTCCTGCACAGTGGTCAGAGGGATTTTAAGCCATTCTTCTTGCAGGATAGTGGCCAGGTCACTACGTGATACTGGTGGAGGAATACGTTTACGTTTACGTTTTCTGACTCGCTCCTCCAAAACACCCAAAAGTGGCTCAATAATATGTAGATCTGGTGACTGTGCAGGCCATGGGAGATGTTCAACTTCACTTTCATGTTCATCAAATCAATCTTTTACCAGTCTTGCTGTGTGTATTGGTGCATTGTCATCCTGATACACGGCACCGCCTTCAGAATACAATGTTTGAACCATTGGATGCACATGGTCCTCAAGAATGGTTCGGTAGTCCTTGGCAGTGATGCGCCCATCTAGCACAAGTATTGGGCCAAGGGAATGCCATGATATGGCAGCCCAAACCATCACTGATCCACCCCCATGCTTCACTCTGGGCATGCAACAGTCTGGGTGGTACGCTTCTTTGGGGCTTCTCCACACCGTAACTCTTCCGGATGTGGGGAAAACAGTAAAGGTGGACTCATCAGAGAACAATACATGTTTCACATTGTCCACAGCCCGAGATTTGTGCTCCTTGCACCATTGAAACCGACGTTTGGCATTGGCATGAGTGACCAAAGGTTTGGCTATAGCAGCCCGGCCGTGTATATTGACCCTGCGGAGCTCCCGACGGACAGTTCTGGTGGAAACAGGAGAGTTGAGGTGCACATTTAATTCTGCCGTGATTTGGTCATTCGTGGTTTTATGTTTTTTGGATACAATCCGGGTTAGCACCCGAACATCCCTTTCAGACAGCTTCCTGTGGGTCCACAGTTAATCCTGTTGGATGTGGTTTGTCCTTCTTGGTGGTATGCTGACATTACCCTGGATACCGTGGCTCTTGATACATCACAAAGACTTGCTGTCTTGGTCACAGATGCGCCAGCAAGACGTGCACCAACAATTTGTCCTCTTTTGAACTCTGGTATGTCACCCATAATGTTGTGTGCATTTCAATATTTTGAGCAAAACTGTGCTCTTACCCTGCTAATTGAACCTTCACACTCTGCTCTTACTGGTGCAATGTGCAATCAATGAAGACTGGCTATCAGGCTGGTCCAATTTAGCCATGAAACCTCCCACACTAAAATGACAGGTGTTTCAGTTTCATTGTCCACCCCTGTAAGTTAAGACCTATTTATTCACGTCTTCATATTTTCCACTCCATTATATATTGCACTAATTAAGGTTTGTGGAGGTTTGTTCTCACTCTGAGCTGGATAATTTTTCATATTAATATCCATATTAAAACCTTTGTCCTCAGTTCTAAATAATACAGTTGTTCAAATATAAAGTATAAATTCAAACATTATGAACCAGACGAAGTGTAGTAAGTAACTAAATAAGTGTTAAATTCTGAATGAATGGAACAGGAAGTGGTTTTATTTATACATTTTTAGAGTGAAGTGTCCTTGTAATATTGCAGCTAACTTGGCAGCCACACAGATCTGGCATTTTGAGAAACCAAAAATTATCATTTTTGATACCAGGTCCCAGAGTGGAAATATTTCAAAACGCCTTTTCCGTGTTTCTGTGTGCACATGCGAAACACACCTTTCTAAAATGATGACGTCATAGCTCCAAGGGATTCTGCACTACTTTCATTTTTGTAACTTTCTACAATTACTTATTTAAGTTGAAAGTGTTTAGATCAATCATGGGTCCTTGCACCTGGCCAAGCAACCCATGGAGTCCTCTAGAATGTAATCGGAAAAGAGACAGGAGGAAATCAGAGGAAGTGAGCCACTGAAGAAAAAAACTGAAGAATGAGAAAGCAAGGAGAGAACTAATAGAAATCTTGAGAGATGTGAGTCTCTGATACCGCTGCTGCTCGAAAATGTATACCCTGAAGAAAAGATGTGACTCAGAATACGTTGGTTGAGTGAAAAAGATATAAATTTATTTTTCCGTCTTTTCGATCTGAATAATCTAATACACTAATTTGGACAATGAAAAATTCAATTTAACTGTTTAATTAGTACAACATTTAAGGCATCAATCTAATAATAATTGTCATTATCCTTATTATAATTATTGCAAAAACTGTATTTTATAGTTCGCCTTGTTGGATATTCTTGCAGAAAATAACTATTTCAAAATGATGATGTCATGGCCCCACCTCTAACCTAACCCTGTAATCTAACTCTCTACTCCAAGCAATCCATATGTAAAAACAGCAAATCTTTAATGGTTACTATGTTACACTGCCACATACAGACCTGGTATAGTTACTATATAATTTGGTGACTTTTTTTATAGATAAAGAGATTTGTAGAAATGACGCTGTGCTCATAAGAACCATTTTAGAAAGGATAAATATGAAGATTGTCTTAGAAGAACTCCATTTTTGTGAACAAGTCTTTAAAAGCTGTTAATTTAAGTTAATTTAAAAGCCTAATTACATAAAATTCAACAGATACATGTATTTAAAGTTAAAATAATTCAGATTCAAGCAAAAAAAAAATCTAACTCATCTTAGTCAAAGGTCAATGTTTGGACAACTTAAGATTTTAGTTTCAATCTGACTGAAAAATATTTTCGACTTTGACAAGATTGAGATATGTTTTTCACTGTTTTTGCTTAAAAAAATGTTGCCTTTTCACTCACATTTTAGGTTGAAACTATATATTTTTACAGTGTGTGTAACTAACAATAAATCTATAATATTTTCTTATGAGTAAAAGAAAATTGTGTCATTAGAGAACCAAACTTAACTCTAGCCCAGCAGCCCACATAGTGCTAAAGTCAGACCTGGTTATAGAGGTAGTATTTCAAAATCTGTAAATCTTATTCATTTCTGAAAACCAAAGTTTACTAAAACGGAGAAAATGCAGGTGGTCCCAAAGACCTTACTTTTTTATTTTCCATCTGGGGACAGGGGTAGTCAGTCAACAATGTTGTTTGGCTTGGCAAATTCACTACAAAATGTTGTACTTCACATCTGATACTAGCTAAACACTGCTGCAAATCATAAAAAAGTTGCATTAGTTAGCTACGCATTTCTCCGAGCACTGTCTGTACCCTCTTAATGCAGGGATGATGTGCCTGTCCCAATAGTGACTGGGCAATAGGTACACTTTGGACAGGTCATCATACTGTTTAACCTGCGAAGGAAAGAGTAAACCAGAATATCCTGGACGATGGAGGACGATGTAAATACAATACACATACAGAAAAGCCCTAATTGATATTATTGTCTTTATTCAGTCAGTTGAGTGTTTAATATAATGAACTTGGAAATTATAGCATTTTGCAAACCTTACCTTCCATGATTTATTCTTGTAATATAATCCAGTAGAAAATACCAACATATAGGCCTGTCAACCTTTCCCCCACCTTTTGCCTGTCAAAAGGCTCTAGTCTCTCTGTGTTCTTGGAGATGAGAAGGTGGTTTCATAAAATTCATAGATAGGCCTTTTCATTGAAACTAGGAGATAAAGAAAACCACTTCTTAGCCATGTAACTGTCAAAGGTCATAACCCCAATGTTTTGGTGTCTCTAATCCCAGATCAGAAGGAAACATTGTATGTGCATGTGAAGCATTAAAGATTGATATACAATTGCATGACACACCCTCTTCCCCAATTGTTTTCACCTCATTCCCTCTCTCCATTCTGACAAACACACACATACAGACACAAAAATGAACGAACGTCTTAAAGAAAAAAACAAATCCTGAAAGAGGGTAAAGAGTAGAAGAACTAAAAGGCAGTGAAAAGGCACGACTCTCTTTGTCCTACCAGGGAGAGGCAGCTATATTACATAACACTCTGAGGGTTTAGTAGCTCACATGCTTTTAAGGAAGACGCACACATTCCAGTGTACCTTAAGTCTCATGCAAGGTGGGTGATGTCTAAAAGGAGACTAGAATGATGCTTATAAGCTGAGGCAGCAAAAGCAGAGAATAAATAATTACCCCAAAAGAATCCTGTGGTAAAAAATGAGATATTCAATTATTTATTTAGTCATTTATGATGTTTTTAACACATATTTTCTCAATTCAACAGTATTGTGAATGGTGTTATGAGTACTTTTTTTATTTTAGAAATCTTAAGGTTGAACATATATTAATTAGGTGTTAGAGTTAGAAAGCTGATAAACACAGACAAGTGTAAAATAAGACACAAGGTGAACCAAGTAAGTTTGACTTGTAAGGGCGAGACAGTCCTCTGCCAGAGCAGCGACTTCCTTCTCACAAAGGAAAAATCCTTGCACCAGCCTTTTATTTACAACTCACATTCCTACAAGCAAAAAGCGGAAATTGGTTAAGCCAATTCTTACAGAGATTTCAACCTAAAAGAGTAGTCATTCCCATATATGGTATAAGCTTGTCATGTCCAGGGAGTGATCCACTCCAGACCGCATTCCTTAACCTTCCACAAACACTTTTTCACACTAAAAAAGCAATCATAGGAATCATCTTAACTATAGTAGAACTTCAGACATAAACATGATTTAAACTAAACAGTGATAACTTATATACATTTTTCCAACATTAGGGTCAAGTCCAAATTTAGCCTAAGGAAAAGTGTTAAAAATCAGGATTGACTAACGCATTTGATCACCCCTAACCACCTTTTAACCACAATTGGATGTCGATAAATACAATTTCATCATTTTTAAATGGAAAGCGTCATCATATTTTTTAACAAGGTTTTGCTTATATGGTTAGTGTGAAATAATCTAGTGTTTTTCTAATTATAAACAGTGTACCAATGGCTCATTACCTAACTTTGTAAGAGAGTGTATAAATACATTGCCCCCAAAACCTGGAATGATTTCAGTAAGAGTCCAAACTGACAGAGCTAATGACACCTGGTGAGCTAAAAGCACCACTAAAGGACCACAAAGAAGAGAGCTTTATTAGCTGCAATTGCTTTTGAGTCAGTCATATTTTTGTTAGTTGATTTCATCATTTCATGCTTTTATGCTGTTAAAACTATATGAATATATGTCATTGTATGAATCAAATTATTGATACCTGTAAATGGTGCCGCTGCCTTGCTATGTTTCTCTTGGAAAACAGATTTTAAATTTCAATCATGTTTTATCTGGAAAAAAAAGGTATATTATTATTATATGACTCTTAGCTTCTTACTTGATTTCTTCACTTTGTTTGTAAGAATGATTTTCTAAACTGTCCTGTAAAAACAATCAGCTTTGCATTGATCCAATACTGTAACATTCTGTTGTCCTTAACTGCAGTTTCTTTAATTTTGTCTTTCCTTACAGAACACAAGTGTGGAACACACCTAAACCTTTTTTATTTATGTAAAGACCTCTTTAAAAACAGATAAACTTGAATGTATTGTTTAATATTTTCCCTAAATCATGTTCTACAAGAACTGATCATTCTTTGTTGAAATTTGTTGGAAAAGGTAAATACTTTTTAGATTACCTGTTAATGTATTTGTGTCAAAACCACCGAGCAGTGTGGTGAAAATTTGTTTTATTAATTTGCTCGTGTATTAAAGCACATCTATTAAGAAAAAAAAACCATTTAAAATCACCTACAGTTTTCTCTTACAGTTTTTAATTGAACACTTTTTTAAAAACATTTAGTTTTTATTCTTAATATTAAATGATAAATACTAAAAAAATCATGTTTGCTTTTTTATAGTGATCCACAGAAGCAGACAAACCAGTCATTTGTTTTCTTTTTATTTAAAGACTAATGCAGAGAATCAGGATTTACAGGGCCATATCATAACCAAAAGAAACAAAAAGAACATTTACAGAAGGTTTACCAATTCATCTACATCAATCACAACCCTCTATCTGTATCATTGAACTATCAGTATATGTACTGCATGTGGATATGTGAGCTTGTGTGCATTTGGTGTTTTTAATGTCCACACAATTCAATCTTGTTCTAGTTTCTTTAACCCTAATCATCCTTTTGTGCTTTAGAAAATTACTATTTTTTAAGTTCTTTTAAGTGAAAATCTGAATATATTATGCTTGATAAAAATACAAGAAAAATATTCCAGTAGGTATCTAGGAATAACCAGAAGAAAAAAAAGTGTTGGAAAGCATGTGGTGATGAAAACTGCAATGGATCTATAAGTATGTGATATTTACATATGAAATAGATGAAGGTAATAGTAGGAAGCTCATGACTGCACTGTGCCTCAAGTTTCACATTCTGAAGCAATAAATGTAGCAAAACCAGACCTGGCAAAAAAAGACAATATGGATGTGGTATTTAATCGTTGTTTCTTCCTTCTTTGAATACTTAGGTAATGTACTTCAGATGGAAAACTTTCATACTGTAGAAAATTCACATTTATTCTTTTATTTTAACTGGTAGTCAAGTCAAAAATTATGTTAAACTTAGCAGTATTTTTGAGTTAACAAATTAAATAAAAAACAAAATTGAAATATTATCAAAATAACATGTTCATCTCCCTCCACATTTGTACTCAAAACAAAATAAAATAAAACTCCAGAACATAAACACAAATTTTGATAACAGGTAAATCTTGATACAGTTTTGCTCCTGATTATTTCGACTTAATCACTTTATTGCACGACCCAGGAGAAAAAGTGCAATCGACAATGAAAGCCATTTTCTCCTCAACCAACAACAAATCCGAAGCACAAACAAAATAGATATTCCACTATGTTCTTCAATGTCACCCTGTATGGCCATTGTTGGGAGGAAAAAAAAGCAAATAGGTGTGCAGCTGATATGAAAGCTAAGGTATTTTCTTTATTTTGTTTTCATTATAACTTGTAAATCTAAAGCTTAATGGTTATGGAAAGAATGGTCAATGATGTGGTTCAAAGCTGTCCTTGCATAGCACAAAGCTGACTACATAAATGTAATGTTATTGTTCTTTTCAAATGTGCAAAATGCATAACAATAGGTTGATAATACAAACAATATTCATCATCTTCTTTACTAATATCTTCAATAATATAATCAAATGCTGAATGTGTAATGAATTTTACATATGTATATATCTGTATATATATTTCTTCATAATAATAAACATAAATAAACATAAATACATTTTTTTTTCGAATTCAAACATCTTTGTACAACTCTATATCCTGAACCTTACAGTTCCTTGATACTCTGCTTGTAGGTAAAGTGGCCGTGAACAGTGGACTGCTTGCATATGCTTGCAAAAGTGTTCTATTCAGGGATAAGTTTAGTAGTAAATATGATGCAAATATTATAGACAATAAAACACTAATCTCTTTTTTGGTTCCTTCTGGTAGCAGTGTGATCTTTTGACAGCACAACACAAAAATGTAATCCCCTACAAAGTCATCATAAACCTTGAACTTAAATGATTTTAAATTAGATTTCATGCGATAGACAAAAACAAGTGGCACATATTTTATAAGCTGACGGTAGATGGAACATGTTTTTCATAAATAAGACTGTGTGGAATGCATATGTATTCAACACCCCTACTAGGATTCACCTAAACAAAATCCAGTTTAACCAATTTCATTTAGAAGGAATCTAATGTAGTAAGTATGCCTGTGTGTGATATAAACCCCGCAGTGTTTTGAAGGTCTCAGAGGTTTTGCCTCAGAACATTAGGGGATAAACAACACCATAAAGACCACACAACAGGTGGGTCTTAGATAAAGTTGGAGTGATGTTACAAGCAGCTTATGTTTAAAAACAATATCCCAAGCTTTGGACATCTTACTGAGTACTGCTAAATACCCAGAAAACTATTCCAGTACCATGTTGAAGAATGGTGGTGGCTGTCACATCCTTACATTGTCACATTTTGATGTGAAGATGGTTTTCTTCTGCAAAACCTGGGAAGCTGGTCAGAGCTGATTGAAAAATAAATTTCAGCTGTGTAAGAAAAGTAAATTGTAAGCTAAAGGACTCAATACTTGGCTGCATACTTTTAAATTCAACTGGGAACCTGTGGCAAGACCTGAAAATTGCTTTTCATAGACAATCCATCCATTGTGATTGATGTGACTGAAAAACGATCAGTGCCTATGAATGCAAATTTAGTAGAGACCTACCACAAACGTTTTAAAAAATATTGACTGTTGGTGGTTGAATACAAATACACATCACTTTCCTTCAACTTTGTACCACTGTGTGTTGGTCTATCATATAAAGTCCCAATAAAATACTTTGACATTTGCCAGCACAACAAAGTGTAAACATGTTCAAGGGGTATTAAAATTTATGCAAGGTTTTTTAGTGATAGCCCTCCACAGTTCTTATATGTGTGTGGCTTAATTCAATCTCATGTAAAATACATTCAGCACAGCACACTGAGAATCCACAAAGCAGCGCTGTGGTACTCTACTTTTTGTTAAAGAAGGTCAGAATTGAAGCCAAAGGCTTCACAAAGCAAGATGGTGACATAAAGTCTGGTATTTTTACCCGCATATTAAAAGTATGTAATACATTTCCATGTCCAGCACACATGAAACTACAAGTACAGATTGGTCAGTGTAAAGCTACAATGGATATCACTCCTAGACTGAGTGTCAGGTTCAGGTCCTAAGAAAAGCCCTTACTAATAAATATTGCTACATTAACATAATTTAAAATTGGACTGTTTAGAAACCTTTACATGTCACATCAGAGGAGAAGCATTTCCTAAAGGTTTGTGTCTTTTTTTTATTTAAAAGAAGAAAAGGAAGCAAGCAATGTTCAAAACCCAAACAAAAACATTCTTTTCACTTTAGTTTATGTTGGTTGGAAGAGGGATTGACATCATGCTACAAAAATATATTCATCTTCATCACTATCGTAGAACTACAAGACAAGTCCTCTGTGCAGAACACAGCGCCGGCTAACCTAAGATTACAGTGCCACTTCAACTCATTGTCTTTTTCTCTCTTTTGTCTCTTTCGTTCTCTGTCCCTGACTCTCGCTTTTGCTCACCAAACAAGCAGCAAAAAAATGACTCCAAACGGGGCATGTGATACTGAAAGGCAGTGTAGCTGGTACTTTCTGAGTATTATGTCTCAATTTTCTTTCCAGTGAATCTGGTTACTGTAGTAAACATGGTCAGTGTGGGGATTCAGTGGGATGAAAAATAACAATGTGCCATCAATCTACAAATTCATTGCAGCTTCAATTCTGAAAATGATAAAGGCACTTCTCCCCCATCTCAATGTGCCCCACCACTTTTTTAACTGATGCTAACTACACATTTCTACAAATGCTGTTTCAGCAAAGGAGGCCCCAGCTTAAATGCTCAAAACTAAAGCAAAGTAATTACAAATATTAAATAAACCAAACAAAAGCAAGAAAATGCCATGTTTAATTCTGATAATTTGCGATGGTTCTACATTCTTGCTTGTTCCTAGCCATCATTAGAAAGAATTTTATTGTTTTTGTTGATGCTTTTGGTGTTGTCACAAACACCCAGCTTAATAATAATAATCAAATTCAGTTTGAAACAGATTTAGCGTGGAATGTTGACTAGGTAAGAAACCTTCACTCAACATGAATATTCTCAGTTTATGCTCTATTTGTAAAAATAATTATTAAGAGAACCAAAATGGAAAAACGTTCACGTTTACGTTGATTCAGTTAAAACCCCTTTAGGTACACTTTGCAAAGTTTAATCATAATAAAGACATCTCTAACACTTGATAATATGTACAATGCAGTGAAAGGAAATCCATATATTTGCATTTCTGAGCACAGAGATGATTTAAACTTTGTATGTTTTGTCCTCTAAATAAACTGTGTCCACTGAGACATGTTTTATTGCTATTGCAGAAACAATGAAATATATATTTTGTTTTTCAAGAATGACACAATCTAATAAACATTCTACCTAGCATGGACAATATTTCTTTTGAAAAAAGAATGAGCATAGAACTGGTGACATCAAATAATCCAAGCCATCAGTCAACACAGGTCTGATATTTGAATAAATAAATATGAATCATAAAATGTCCTGCCCATGCATTTTCACTGGTGCCTTTTTTACTGTCGGTAATTCCATGGTTTTAAAATAGATTAAAGAAAACAAAGAAATGAAAAAGGGAGACACTTAAACAAGAAAACAAACAGAAAAACTGTCCCAGAAGAAACCTGGGCTATGAAGTTGTAGAATAGCATTCTCTTGGCTAGATATTTATAGTAGCATTTTGTAGTAGCATCCTCTTAGACCTGAACAATACCCTTTTAAAAGTCTAAATTAATCTTTTTTTCTATATTGTGTTTCTTTCGAAATCTTCAAAATTTAGGTAAACATAGAAGCAATGCAACAACTGGGTATTTAAACCAGAGTGGACACAACGTTTATCTCAAAATAATCACTTTTTGTAAAAGGAATAAGAAAAAAAAAAAAACGAATTAAAAGAACAAATAAAGATGGATTAGGTATGATTGACCCCCTGCAATTTGGGCTTCTTATTCAAGTAGGTTGCCCAGTAGACCAAGTTAAAGGTTCCAAAGAGCAGAGGGAAGGCTATTCTGGCAATCCTGTCTATCTTGCTCACACTGTTAAAGGTCTTCTTGGCCTCTGGGGGCTTGGGTTTGGGCTCCTCCTTGGGCTCATCTGGAGGTGGAGGTGCGCTTTTGGCGATTGTGGCCAATCCAGGGTTCCTGGCAGGATTGGGTGCGAAGGGTGTTGCAGTGGTAGGTGGGTAGGCTGTTGTGTTGTTCTTCTTCAGGAGAGACTCCTTCTTCTTCTTTTGCTAATTGTGTTTTTTAGAGAAAGAATTGGGGGGAAAAAGCAAAACCATTTCAAGATTTCAGTTTACACAAACCAGATAGATTTTTTTACTGATTATATAAGTGCATCTCAGTAAATTAAAATATAATTGAAAAGTTCATTTATTTCAGTAACTGAATTCTTTTTTTAGCCTTTATTCCTGTTAATTATAATATTTTTAAATATAATTAAGATTAAAGATTAAGATTAAATTGAATTCTTTAGAAAACTACAAAATTACATCAGACCAATAAAAAACACTTTTAATACAGAAATCTGGGTTTAATGAAAAGTAAAGGTTGTTATATTCAAAGGGTACTTAATCTGACAAATATGCCTCATTGGAACGCATATTTAAATTTACTGAGATCTACCTTAGATGATTTAGAAGATCAAATGCGCTGCATTTGAACAAATAAATATAATGTAATAATATATGTGACTGTGTAAAAAAATAAAGAAATACATTAAATAATTAGATATGCATATATGTATATACAGTACAGTGAAAAAATGTTTCCCTCTTTAAACACCTCTTCTGTTTTTGCTTTTTTATCACATTAAAATGTTTCAGATCATCAAACTAATTCAATAAGCCTGCCCACCTAATAATTACTGAGCGAGTATAATGAATAAATCACTTAAATGCTACTTGTCTGACAAAATGAAGAAACATTTTGCTCTTCTCAAAAGAAATTCAGATGAGAAACAAAGTGACTGATATCTGTTAGTCTGTAAAGGGTTACAGTGCCATTTCTAAGGCTTTCAAAGATTAAATGTGTGAATCAAATCAAACTTTATATTTATATCTAATTTTATATCAATACCACATATACATTCTCTGTTTTTATTTCCATTTTCAAATTTCAAAATGATACACTGTATCAGGAAATAATTTAATTGACCGTATGGAAATCACACCATCTGTAAGAGTTTTGGTCATGCCATTGAGGTTTTATGGGGTAAGGGTGAAAAAATTCCCAATGTGTGGGAACGCAGCACCATGAAGTAGTTTCATAATTACTGAAATAACCATATGTGCTTTTAATATTTAATGATTTCTAATTTGAAATAAAGATTTTAACATGTATTTATTTAACTATGTATTTTGGAAATCTGCTTAAATATTGTCATTTTTAGAAATAAAGGTATTAATGGAGAGCAAGGCACGTGCGGAGCAAAGTCTGGCCCATGTGATCTGATCTACTAGATGAGTGACTGTAGCGTAGTCTTGGAGAGGAAGTGTCTGGTTTGGGAACCCCAGGGTCTCATCTTTTTGTGGATGATGTTTCAATTTAATAAATATGTTTCTGAACATGTACAAATATTTATTTAAGAGTTTATTTCTTGAGTTGTGGTACTTTTGGTGTTCAATAGAGTGGGATGTTTTCTCATTAATTCAACTCACATCTTTTAAACAATTGTTACAGAAAAAAAGGGAATTATCTCTTGGCTCTGTTCTCTACAAAATAGCTGGAGGATACAGAGTATGGTGCTGCTAACTACCGCTTGCAGACAAGTAGGGCAGAAAGTACAAGATGAACACTAAACTATTAATGTTCATGTCATGTTTCTCAAATAGCATTTTTATTAGATGATGTGGAGACTGCAACAACATGTTCTCCGCCTGAACCAACTTGCTATGAAATGATCAAAAACTTATCTATTTAGGACACATTTAAAAAAATGCTTGCATATAGTTTTTTTGTGGGGAATTCTGACTGACTAGACTGAGGAAGGAGCTGAAAACTTAACTCTGTTTATATTCAATGTACACTGCTCAAAAAAATAAAGGGAAAACTCAAATAACACATCCTAGATCTTATAAATATTCTCATTGAATACTTTGTTCTGTATAAAGTTGGATGTGCTGACAACAAAATCACACAAAAATCATCAATGGAAATCAAATGTATTAACCAATGGAGGCCTGGATTTGGAGTCACAACACAAATTAAAGTGGAAAAACACACTACAGGCTGATCCAACTTTGATGTAATGTCCTTAAAACAAGTCAAAATGAGGCTCAGTATTGTGTGTGGCCTCCACGTGCCTGTATGACCTCCCTACAATGCCTGGGCATGCTCCTGATGAGACGGCGGATGGTCTCCTGAGGGATCTCCTCCCAGACCTGGACTAAAGCATCCGCCAACTCCTGGACAGTCTGTGGTGCAACGTGACGTTGGTGGATGGAGCGAGACATGATGTCCCAGATGTGCTCAATCGGATTCAGGTCTGGGGAACGGGCAGCCTACTCCATAGCTTCAATGTCTTCATCTTGCAGGAACTGCTGACACACTCCAGCCACATGAGGTCTAGCATTGTCTTGCATTAGGAGGAACCCAGGGTCTGAGAATCTCTTCTCGGTACCTAATGGCAGTCAGGCCACCTCTGGCCAGCACATGGATGGCCATGCGGTCCTCCAATGAAATGCCACCCCACACCATTACTGACCCACTGCCAAACCGGTCATGCTGAAGGAAGTTGCAGGCAGCAGATCGCTCTCCACGGTGTCTCCAGACTCTGTCACGTCTGTCACATGTGCTCAGTGTGAACCTGCTTTCATCTGTGAAGAGCACAGGGCGCCACTGGCGAATTTGCCAATCCTGGTGTTCACTGGCAAATGCCAAGTGTACTGCACAGTGTTGGGCTGTGAGCACAACCCCCGTTTGTGGACGTCGGGCCCTCATACCATCCTCATGGAGTCGGTTTCTAACCGTTTGTGCAGACACATGCACATTTGTGGCCTGCTGGAGGTCATTTTGCTGTGCTCTGGCAGTGTTCCTCCTGTTCCTCCTTGTACAAAGGCGGAGGTAGCAGTCCTGCTGCTGGGTTGTTGCCCCCCTACGGCCTCCTCCACGTCTCCTGGTGTACTGGCCTGTCTCCTGGTAGCGCTCCAGGCTCTGGACACTACGCTGACCAACACAGCAAACCTTCTTGCAATAGCTCGCATTGATGTGCCATCTTGGATGAGCTGCACTACCTGAGCCACTTGTGTGGGTTGTAGAGTCCGTCTCATGCTACCAAGAGTGTGAAAGCATCACCAACATTCAAAAGTGACCAAAACATCAGCCAGAAAGCATAGGTACTGAGAAGTGGTCTGTGGTCCTCACCTGCAGAACCACTCCTTTATTTAGTGTGTCTTGCTAATCACCAAAGATTTCCCCCTGTTGTCTCTTCAATTTGCACAACAGCATGTGAAATTGATTGTGAATAAGTGTTGCTTCCTAAGTGGACAGTTTGATTTACTTGGAGTTATATTGTGTTGTTTAAGTGTTCCCTTTATTTTTTTGAGCAGTGTAGTTAACTCAGTCAAGTCCTTTTTTCTACCTTTAAACATTACATCAATTTTCTGATTGTACATTTGGTGTGGGCAATTCAAGTTTGAGTTAATCTTTCAAAAAAACATACAACGTGAGTGTAAAAGAAGGAAGGTTCCGCTGTCCTAATCATAACAAATCAAATTCAAAGAAATAAAAACAGAAAAAGACAGGAAAAAATAGATATACTGCTACAAAATGGAAATTAGCTTAGATTTTCCCAGTACACATGATCAAGGGTGAAATTTTGTGCAACTTTATTTTTTTCTTTTTCACTTTTTGATACCACCACAGCATCCAAATATAAATTCAAAACCACACAAAACAAAATCTGCTAATACAGAGAGCCTTTAACATTGATAAGGTACCTTCTCAGGGACCACGCTTTTTCCATCCCAAGCGTAACCCCTCTTGGTAAAGTAGTTGACTGTGGCAAACTCAATGAGGGCAGAGAAGACAAAGGCGTAGCACACGGCAATGAACCAGTCCATAGCTGTGGCATAGGCCACTTTAGGAAGAGAGTTTCTGGCGCTGATACTGAGAGTAGTCATAGTGAGGACAGTGGTCACTCCTACAGGGAGATACAAGGACAAGAGCGAAAAGTGTTAATGAAGAATGTCAATTATATATATTATTATGAATATTTTTATACCAGAGATGCACAGTATTTAATTTTTGCTCATACACTCATGGGCTACATAATGGAAAAGTTGTTAGCACTGTTGGATTAAAACAAAAGGTTACTAGCCTGGGTTTGTATTTGGGCTAGGGCCTTTTAGCATGGAGATAACACGTTCTCCACAATCATGAGTAAAATCTCTCTGGGTACTCCTTACCACAGTCCAAAGACATGCATTTTAGGTTAATATGTCCCTCTGAAAATACCTTTTGGTACAAGTGTCTGTACGCATGCTTGTTTGTCCTGATCATCTCTGTGTTACCCAGTTATGGACTGGCGAATTCGCCCGGGGTGTACCCTGGCTCTCGTCCATTTGCCACTGGAGATAGCCAATTCAGTATGGCAGATCTGCATTATCTTCCTCGTAATGCTCTTGAAATAGTTATTCACGGTTCTATCTTTTCTAGACTGGACTACTGCAAACTTTGTCTATAGTGGGACTGACCAGTCTCTCCTCCAACATCTCAAACTGGTCCAAAATTCAGCTGTCTGCCAATTAACAAGGACTAAACGATTTGAACACATTAACCCCCAATATTGCGTTCTCGTTATTGGCTTCCTGTTTGTTTAAAAATGTCATGCTTGGTTTTTAAATGTTTAAATGGTCTGGCACCTCCTTATCTTTCTGAGTTACTACATAGTTATCATCCTTGTAGAACTCTGAGATCTGAATATCAAATTCCCTTGATGGGTAATAGGACTACAATTTTGAGTAGAAGAGACAGAGCCTTTTCAGCTGCAGCTCCTAAATTCTGGTCTCCCTGTTTATGTGAAGTCTGCCAGAACTGAATTTAAATGTCTTTTAAAAACTCATCTTTTTACACTGGCTTTTAATTTCAGAGAGCATGACCATTAGGCCAGGCCTTGCACTGTCTTTTGCCTTTTATTCTTTATTTTATTGTTTTTTTGTGTGTGTTGTTACTGCTTACTGCTTTATAATTTAGATTTTACCTTATTTTATTTTTGATTTACCTGTGCAGCACTTGATAGCCCTGTTGTATGTAAAAGTGCTTTATAAATAAAACTTTTGATTTGACTGATTGATAGCCAGCAATATAGGAAATAAATAGATGGATGCTATATGGTTGTTTTCAAAATAACTGTAATAGCTGATGTCCATAAATATGTAGGATCTTTAAGCCTGTGCGTAAGTAGAACTGAGCCGTGTCATTTTATGCTATAGCAACATCAGTCATTTAGAAAGAAAAACTGTATGAATTTATGTTTACCCATCAAGCATAACATTATGACCAGCATGGGCACCCTGATAGATCTGTAGCTATGCAGCCCCATATGCAATAAATTGTGATAAAGTTTGTGTTCTGACACCTTTCTATTATGACCAGAATTTACATCTTCAGCAATCTGAGTAACAGCAGCTCATCTGTTACATCAAACCACACATGCCAGCTTTCTTTTCCCACATGCATCATCACGTCTTGACCACCATTAACCTTGCCACTGGTTTACCACTGTTCCCTAACAGAACAATTTTTAAAAGATACTGGCCAATGCAACCTTGATACACCCTCAGGAGCAGCAGTTTTGGGGATGCTCTGACCTAGTCATCTAACAATCACAATATAGCTTTTTAAAACTTACAAAAACCTTTTTTTCCTTATCTTATGAAATCAGGTTCAAGGACACAATGTTCTCCTGCTGCCTACTATGTCCAGCCTCCTAACACTTGGCATTATTAAAGGATTTTTTATTTTCTTGATTTCACATCAATGGTCATGATATTACTGTCATAATTCTGAGGATTTAGAGATTTGCTTCTCTTCTGTGTGTGTATTTTACCTTGCCCGTTTTTTTTTTATGTTCCATAGGTCTTGCTTCCTTTAGTTCATTTTCCTATGCTTATTATTGTTAAGCGTTTTCCGTATTGGTTCATCCATGTGCGCTTCATTCTAGTGTACTTTATTCATCTAGAGTTATTTTCTTTTAGATGTGTTAAATATTTTTCCCTGGGTTTTCTTGTGTTTCTGTTTCTGCTCGCTCTGCTCTGGTTAATTAGTCTTCCTCCCTTAGCTGATCTTCCTTCTCTCTGTCACAGCCACTACTCATTCCATCTGATTAGATCTTTTGGTTTGCTTGTCATTTCTCCTATCCTACCTCAAAGGTATATAGGCTCATGTCTCCTCATAGTTTCCTGTTTCTTCCGTCGCCTCAATTCACTAATATGATCCTCATCTCTCGATTCCATGCTCGGTCCCGTTTTAAGTGCCTCCTGTCTCATCTCCTTGTGCAGGACCATTTCTGTAAGCTTTATTTATGTTGACCATTTAAGCACTCCACCTGATTCAGTTCTGCTGTATGTTTGAGTCCTTCCTAACTGATGACAAGTATTGGTAAAAAAAAATCTAACCTTCAACCTAATTTAACAGAATTTGATTCCCTTCCAGCAATAATCCTGAAATTAGTGTCCTGGAAAAGCTGAAGGACTAACATTGTGCATTCCTTACTTATACATGAGAAAGCACGAATGACTCATGGCTAAACTTGCTGATTACCAGAGTTGAAAAACACATTTTTTCCCAAATTAGTCCCTCAGATAAAATGTATCTGATTATCCAATAACAATAAAGATAATGAAAAACGTGTATATTGTATTTTGAAATAAAGTGGTTTGACACAACATGCGCTCTATATCAAATCTAGAAAACCATATTGCTCTGTTAAATCAGTTGCGCCAAGGTATGATGAGACATTATTAAGCAGTAACTGGGTCAGACCGTGTCCAATAGAGCGGTGCTCATTTTAGAACAGGCAACTTTAGATGTTTAGACCTCGAGTAAAATTAGCCCAACTATTATGAAGAACAGCTGGTTTATGAAGATATTATAAAATACGCAGAAAATACCCTTCCACACATTCTGAATGTGGATTCATACAAGCATATGATCTTCAAAATGTACTTCACTGATCTGTATTCCTCTAGGTACTTGAAACTTAAAAAAATTTGGTTTTCACTAAAACAATTATCTTGTACCGGCAAATAATGTATTTCATCATTTGTTCACAACATAAAAAAGGCCACACACATGGATTTGTTCCATCTGCATTATAAGAACACAAGGTGGATGGTAATACAGTTCTGATGTATGACCATGGGGTTTGGTCATGCATTTGGGGGTATCAAATAAGTAGGTCAAATATATTTATTCAAAGGAATTTTTTACAGTTGCTTTTGTGTGTGTGTGTGTGTGTGTGTGTGTGTGTGTGTGACTACTCAAGGCAGCTGTTGACTGATTTACACTGATTGATATGAATAACAGCTCAACACAGCACTAAGTACTGAGCTGATATGTGCAATCTTGGTTTACTGGAAAATAGAAATATGTAGCCAAAATGTATTTGCTGCTTTCCAGCTCATTAAGTCATAAAACATCTAATACTGAGCTTGATAAATTTTTATATATGTTGTTGCAGAATTTTAGTTTTTTGCAAATATAAATTAGATAATCCACAAATTGTGAATGGAATGTCACATCAAGGATGTACAATGACAAAAGGTTGAACTGGTAGTGTTTTTGTGGAGAGGATTTTTGATGTTAGCGCACTGATTTTTCAAAATACGACCAAGTAGTTGCCTCCTCTTCATCTATCCAGCCTACATAGTTAAGATGGTGGTGTTGTCTTTTTACTCTTTTTTTACTCACTCTTTCAAGTCCTTCTCATATAACAATGGCTTTTTCAGTTTGGCTCTTAAACTAGAGAATTATCTAAAATTGGGGTTTACATAATTTTAGCTAAATTTAAAGCAAACATTTTATGACATTTAAGTATTTGATTGAGTGAGGATTAAAAATTGGCTTCCTGAAAACATACAACCCTGGCAAAATAGGAGTGATACCAGACTGCCAATATGTCAGTTTGTTTACCAGTGCAAGCTCCTTAATCAGAGGAGAATGGAGGCACCACCACTTGGTATTACAGAAGTATGTCTAAAAGTGCTGCATTCTTGGTATATCCTATATTTTACTGTGTTGGAGAGGATCTGTCGTCATGGAAACAAGTCTCCTATTTTCTGCAATGTGTTCCATGGACAGAAAGGAAAGGCAAAATAGAGGATTTTGTTTTTGTCATTTAAAAAAAGAATTATTTCATTATACTGTATTAAGTAAGGGATGGTCTGGGCTTCTGCCTACACACAAATGTGTTTAGGGGTTGTGAGAGCACAGTTGTTTGCAGTCTCCTGCAAACATGTGTAAAGGTGTGTGTGGGTGACTGACTAACAAGGCCAAAGTGTGTTTTTATTTTTTTGTTTAACTTGAGGGGGAGAATGATTCTCTTCGTGTCTCCTCAGAGATGGGCATAGATAGAAATCATTTAGAACACTGGCCAATTTATTCACCAGGACATGACTCAAGAGGTGGTTTTGAATGACTATTTGATATTTTTTAGGCAACACACTTGCTGATAATGATCAAATCCACTGATCTGGAACAATTTAACTGGAATAACAGCGACATAACTGGATTATTGAGAGTACCTTACATTAAATCTAGCTTTCAGTGATATGAATATGAATGATATGAATATCTGCTAACC
Source organism: Crenichthys baileyi (assembly GCA_036173005.1). Taxonomy (NCBI): domain Eukaryota; kingdom Metazoa; phylum Chordata; class Actinopteri; order Cyprinodontiformes; family Goodeidae; genus Crenichthys; species Crenichthys baileyi. The sequence continues at coordinate 275,212 of JAHHUM010002623.1, forward strand.
AGGTTATAGGTAAATTAGACTGGCAATACTGCTCCAGGCAAGGAAATGTTTTTCTATAACTACACAGAGGCATAAAGATCAGGGGTGGAGTTTTAGTAAATGTGGTACAAGGAAATAACATTTTGATTGTAATTTTATTTTACAAAATAGGGTCAAACCTTCAGAAATTTCCCTTTCAGCAAGAGCAATCGGTCTAAGTGACCATCACTGCCCAGTTGCCTGTAATATGAAACAATTTATGAAAGTCTCCTTGATCACAAATTGTCACTAAGGTCAAATGAGCCTTCTAAGCAAAGGATAAAGTTGTTCCTTTTTGTTCTGACAGAGAATTATTTCCTGTTTTCAAACTTTGGCCTATTAGTCACAACCCCTGAATAACATCGTTCTGCTAATCTGACAAATCTCAAGCAAGTGAATAATGATCCAGGCCCTGCATCACAGACAAACCACAGACAAAACCCTGTCAGTGAGAGCAAGGCTTCAGGAAAATGCCTTTGTATTGCTGTCATGCTCAGGGGTTTGAAGCAGAACTGTCTCTCAAACAATGTTTTGACTGAGAAAACTACCAATCAAACATGACAATAAAAATGTGGGTCAAAAGTACAACTGTGAAGTGAAAAGCCTGCTGACTCAAAGCACACCCAATCCTCTATGCGCAACATAAACCATGTGTCTGGATGCTGGGAGGACCTTGCAAAAAACTGGTATGGATGTTGAGATTTAAAGATGAAAACACACATCTACTTTGAGAGCTTACTCATGAATAATGCAACTGCTTTTACTTCCTAGAAGTCAGTAGAAGAATGTGAAGAAACAAGGTTTTGTATCTAACCACAGATCCATCCAGGTGTCACAGAAATACATAAAATAAACACTACTTCATGACAACCCAATATGCGGGTGTGATTTATCAAAACACACGGTACCTTCTTCTCCATTGGGAAAAAAAGTTTTCACTTAGGAGATGACATTGACCCAACTTCTAGATGGAGAATGTTATCTAATAGTTTTGTTCCCTATTCTATTTGTTTGCCAAGATCTTATATTATTTTGTATTACATAAAAAATGGAGCCTAAAACTATAGTAAGACTCTAGTAATAAGGGAATGGAGGAGAAGAAAAATATTTCTTTGGAGAAAAGCCTAGTGAACTAATTTTTTTCATCTTCCTCTTGACAAAACTCCATTGATTCTCAATTAAGTTTCAGTCAGGTAAGTTGGCTGGCCAATCAAGCACAGTGATACCATGGTTATTATAGTAGGTATGTGTACTTTTGGCAGTGTTTGCAGTTGCCAAGTGATACTGGAAAATGAAATTACCAACTCCAAAAAGCTTGTCTACAGATAGAAGCATTAATTGTTCTAGAATTTCCTAGTATATTACTTTGAACTTGAATTAGTAGACCATTACCCAGAGACAATATGGCTCTTCAAAACTTCTCACTGCACCTCGAACAACTTGAAATGTAAGACTCTCCACTTTTTCTCTAGACTCTGAAACTTGATTTCTAAATGGAATGCAAAACTTACTTTCACCTGGAGAGAGGACTTAGAAGCACCAGCTAAGATGTATCTGAGGTTGTCTCTGGTTCAGGATTAGTTTGACATGGAATGCAATAGTTGTAACCCATGTTCTGGATAAATCTGTACATGGTGGCTCTTGAAGGACCGATTCCTGCCTGAAGGAACTATCAAGGTAAAGTCTTGGCTCACAGTCTTCTCACGGCTGCAGTTACCCATGTTGCTTGGGCAACTTTATTTTCCACTTTACTTTCATAGTTTTTTATTTAACTTTGGATTTTCCTTAACTGTAAAACACAATCCTCAAAATGCATGGAAATTAACACTAATACATCAATATGTGTGCAATAAATCTGTATAACAAATAAGTTCTTTGCAGTTTTAGTAAAATAAGATGACCTTTCCGTGAAATTCTGATTTTACACTTTTGTGAGGAAAGGTTTCTTGAAGTCTTTTGATTTTAGAAAATTGGGATTTTTCAATGTTCTATTAATATTCTGTAAATTGAATGAAACTAGTTTAGCTGTTATATTGGTATTAGGTAGTTATAAATAATTATTTTTAAAGCAAAAGTAAGGATTAATTAACATAGTATTCAACAAGTGTATGTCTAAATTAGTTTTCTCTTATCATAGAAGTTTGATAATAATGACTTGGAAAGCATATCCTTTCATAACAAGCACGTCAGTGTTGGATTTCATGAAGCAAGTGAACAATCATAGTTGTTCTGTGGGGACTTGTCAAGCAATTTCTTTACAATACCTCAACCCGTCTCAAGAGAGAAGTGGTCTTTGTTGGATATCTGTCAGCATTCCCACTGTGCCATCTCTACTTCACTACTTCATGCTTTATCAATAACATAAGTGTCAGATAAATTGTTTCTGAGGTCAATAACATTCATCATCACTGCATCATCTCTGGTTATCAGAAAAGCATAAATAAAGTGACATGTTGATTGGCAAGTGATTAAATGACTGCTGGTACCACAGCTGCAGGGTATAAATCATGCACACAGACACACACAAATATTTCCACAGCATTTCCAATGTCAATGGCTTATAAATTACAAGCCCTGGCATATAAGCACCATGCTCACATGTAGCAAAACAAACATACCCAGTTCACAGCTTTGTGCAGGTGAATGTATGTGTAGAAAAAAATTAGCTTAATGAGCAGATACATTAAACGGTATAATGGGAGAGTCAACGAATCCCAAGCCAATCACTTTTAAAGCGGAAAAGAAGGAATTAAGCTAATCTTTCGAGCCCTGCCCCCCAAGACAGCTCGGTCAGAGAAACAGAAAGGAAGAAGGAAGGGAGAGAGGAAGGGAGTTAGGAGGATGGAGAGCACCATATCAGCACTATCAATGACTGTTTCCTTTCAGGTTCCGTTTAGACTTAAAGTAAATAAATTGCTAACAGTTTTCCACTACACCAAACTAGCTATAAAGTAATCAGCCTCTTAATCGTCACTGTGATAAATAAGATAACTTTACCCACTGCTGTGTTTTTAAATTGCCTATTCATCTACAGGGCAAGGCTTCAGGAAGAAAAAAAATAGTGTATAGCTTTTGCTTCATAGTCACATAATGTAATTTAAACTGTCATTTCAGTACTGAAATTGTTCACATTATTGCTTTTTCTTTGTCAGATTTGGATGACCAGTCATCATTGTTGTAACAGAATGTCTTACAGTAGGTAGAGTAGTGGTTATTTATTTGTAGTACTGGCAAAGCAAGCATTTGATACATGCTGATGGTGTGTAGCAATTAAAACAAGAAGAAACAAGCTGTGACTAGGTGTTAGTGGGACGAATGACATTAATGCATCTTTGCATTTTAGTATAATCTGCTACAGTGAGCATAATATTGAAAAAAATATTTGTATGTGTGCAGTCCTTATAATGACAGCAATACATATTACCCTCCTGTTTCTATTTACCTTCTCCCATTGTTATCTGTGTGTTTTCCCTGCCTATATGCCAGTGCACTTTTCTAGGCATGGTTTACTATGGTGATCCTGGATTACAAGTCTTTGTACACCAGTGGCTCATAAAATTTGTCTCTGTCGGCAGCAAAAAACAACAACATAAACACACAAAGCCTCCCTTACTTCACCTGAATCTTTCTCAGGCAGTACACAGTTAGAGGTTTAAGATAAACCTTAAGATAGGTCGAGTCAAGGATATGTTTTGGGATGTATGTTAAATGTGTTGTCTTACAAGGCGTTGTGTAGTGTAGCTGTAGAGAGGGTGCCCCATGTTCAGAGACTATAGTCCTTGACGTCCTGGGTTCGATTCCCAACCTTGGGACCTTTGCTGCATGTCTTCCCCCTTTCTCTCTCCACCCATTTCCCATCTGGTAACTGTCACTAAAGGCCACTACTGCCAAAGAATTAAACAAAAAGTTATTAAATTAATTAAATTAAATTAAAACAAAACAAAAAAATCTCTTCTAACTTCCCAGCTCTGTTCATGAAATGACTCGAAAGGATCATTGGAAGGATTTCTGGTCAGGATGCATGCGATTTATACCATGCTGTGACAGTCTGCAAATCCGTTACTTGCTGTTGAAAATGATGGAAAAATCATCTTGATTTATCCTCTCTTTCATGCCTCTGCTTAATGGTTTAACTCCAAACTTAGTAATAACACAGTAGAGGAGGTAAGTGGACGAAAATGTAGAAAGGTGATAAAGTCCTAAACACTAGATGGCTGTGACTGTATAATATGTAGATGCATGCTCCTGATGAGGTAGACAGAATGAATACCCTCTTTATCTTTGGACTTAACAAGACTGCTAATGTGACAAAGTATACCTCAGTATGGCTCCCTTCTGGCAATATAAACAACATTGTGTTTAGCTATTAACAGCTGATATAAATTCATACTAAATAAGAGACGCTTTAGGAAAAACCCTGGCAACTTCAGAAAGAAAAGCCATGTTATTTCACCCTAGGGCAGCATCTGATCGTCTCCTTCGTACATAAATGCTTTATAGTTCCACTTAACATTATTCATCCCCCACTGCAAATTTGATTTATTGGCAAACTTTAAAATCATTCAGGTAGTTGCAATAAAACATTTGCTCGCACGGGGCACCGCAGCAATGCGATTGTGCACATATGCAGCCAGTGATTGTTCTGCATCTGAGTGCTGTAGTCATGCTGTTATTAGAATGTCCGTCAGAGTGTGGCTGAGGTAGGTCGTAGAGAAAAGTTTTCTCCTGATGCTTAGGTTACAGCAGAACTGAGCTGCTTGGTTGGTTGGATGGATTTATTGAGCTTGACTTACTAAGGTGGTCTAAAATGTTTCTGTCATTATTATAAGAACAGTAAGAATAAAAATGTAAAGAGCAAATTAATAATGCCTAACAAATTAATAAATGAAGATGTAGAAAATCAAGTTAATGAAAGAATGAAATGATAGATGTACCATAAACAAATATAAAATACTAAGAAATATGACTTTTACATAAAAAGCTTACAGTAGAGCATGACTCCTTTCCGAAATAAAATTATAATTAGGCTCGTTCTTCAGTGATGAAACTTACTTTGAGGCCCAATTTCATTCTTATTTTTGGTGAGGTCTCAACAAAAAAAGATTTATAGTATTATATATTTTGTTTTTAATCTAATCTGACCAAGACTGGGGAAAATCAAGATTTGATCAAATAGAGTTTGATTACTTTAGTTTTTGATTGAGGTTAGTTTCTCTGAGTGTACAAGCAACATTTGTCAGCCATTTAGCAAATTACTATTTTTTTGTATTTTTTGTCTTTTACCCAGGCAGCTAACAATAAAAACAACCAAGTAGAAGAATTGCACTCTTTTTGTTTTATTGACATTCATTTAAAAAACAAGCTTATAGATTTTGCTAATCAAAAACAAAATCTGTCAGTCTACTGTGAATATGTGATACATATCCACGTTATTATTGGTTTATCCCTGCTTCTTTCTTTCTTTCTTCGTTCAACATTGACCTCATAGTGACCTCTACACTAATTTCTGCCACATTTACACAGCCATGTGTTTTTTTTATTTATGTTTGCTAATGAAACTGCCTGCTATATTATGTACAGAAAATACAGTTGTTTCAGTCTCAGGCAAGTCAGGATACTCTTTCACCTCTGCATGATGTTGGGTGGGATATGCAATGTAAATGTTTGATGTAGAAGTTCCGGACAGCAGTAAAAGATCTTGTCTGTGCTGTTTTTAAAATATTTTAAATTTTGATGATATTGACCTCTTAAAGAAGTTCAAGTTCATTCACCTGGTGTCCATAGTGCATTGCAAAATCATTCATGCCTCTTCAACTTTTTCACATTTTTCATGTAATACACAAAAGGGAAACGGTACATGTTTATTTTGTCAATTAAAAAATTATGAAACATGTTGGATGCATTTCTGTTTAGTTTCCCTGAAATAGTAGAACCACCTTTTGCAGCAATTAAAGCTTGAGACTTTTAGATAATTTCTAAATATTTTTATTTGCAAAATGGCCCGATTTTAGTCACTTTGGCTGCAGAGCATCTATGAGCAGTTATTTTACAATTACATTTTAGCCCTGGTTGTATTTTGCAGGTCATTGACCTGCTGAAAGATGAACTGTTCTTAAGTCTTTTGCAGCATCTAACATTTTTCCAAGATTTCCCTGTATTTAGCTCCATCCATCTTCCCAGAAAATTCTGAATTGCCTCCCTTTAACTTCTTGAGGAAACACATCGCAACTGCATGATGCTCCATGACGTCTCACTGTGCGGATGGGCTGTGTCTCCGAGGGGAATGATCTGGAGTACAGAGAGGTCATCATAGACTTTGCCAGCTGGTGTGCACAGAACCATCTATAAATCATCAGCAACTTTTAGGAGATGGTGATTGACTTCCACAGGAAGGCCACTGCTGCCTTACCGATAAACACACAGGGCTTGGACATTGAGTCTGTGGTGAAGTATAAGTACCTGGGTGTTCACCTCAACAATAAGCTGAGCTGGTCCACACATGCAAACACCCTGTACAGGAAGGGCCAGAGTGGCCTCCACCTTTTGATGAGACGCTGTGGTCTGCTGGGGGAGCAGCTACACAGAGCAGGACAAGAGTAGAATAGACAAGCTTATCAGGAAGGCCAGTTCATTTTTGGCTGTCCCCTGGACTCTACAGTGGAGGTGGGGAATAGGAGGATGTTGGCTAAATTGACATTGATCAGGAACAATGCCTCTCACACCATCTACGAAACTGTGGGCACACTGAGCAGCTCCTTCATCAGCTGGCTGTGGCTGCCACAGTGCAGGAAGGAACCCTTCAGAAGGTCCTTCCTCCCATCAGGAATAAGACTATAATAAAAACCTATAAATGTACAATACTGTCAATACATATATGTTTTCACCTTAGTTATTAACATTTTTCAATGTTATATTGTGTATTCATATTTGTTGTAACTTTATTTTCGATATAGCGTTTATTTCCTTAACTTCAGAGTTTATTGTTTTTATTTTAATTATGTTCCTGAATAGGTACTTTTTACTCTGTCATGCTGGTGTGAAAATTCAATCCCCCCTCGGGGTCTAAATAAAGTCCTATCTTATCTTTACAGTGATGCCCTGATGTTTTCCTGAGTTTTCCTATTTACTGATTAGGTGACTTCGGGAGGCAGTTGGTCGCACTGAATTTCAGTAAGTGGTATCAGACTTAAGAGGGCTGAATACAATTCCAAACCCCAGTTTTCACGCTTTATCTGTAAAACACTGAACACCATGCTTTTTTTTTCCAATGTCTAATTAGTGCACTACATTGTGTTGGTCTTGCATGCAAAATCTCAGGTTAATACACTGGACTTTGTGGTTGTAACATGACAAAAAGTATTAAAAGATCAAAGGCTAAGAATAGTTGAGCACACTGTATCAGTCCATATTCAACACAATACAACATACTGGCAAGAGTGGTACAATGTTTTAATAAACAATACGTACACCTGTTTATACAGCTCGGAACGGGTCTGTTCGTTGTGTTCAGATGTATAAATGCACATTATGCATGTAATCCCATGGAGCACAACCAGTCCCGATAGCCACACACGTGCCCTAGATAGTTTGAATCTAATCTAGGCCATTCTCATTTCCCTCAACACGTGACAAGCACTGCAGGTAGAAAACTGTGGCACACATGCAACAAGCACACACACGCATGAAAACAAACCTCAACTCTTACAAACACATAATAAAACCTTGCAAGAAGAATGGCAAACATGCTAGAGACAGCAGAGCTGCGAAATGAGTTACCTGTGCAACAATTTAAGGGGAAGCTTTTTAAGTAGCAGGCCATGGGAGACACGACCATTAATAAGGGGAATATGTAGAGAGAAAGAGTAAGTAAGAGAAGGAGAGAAGGAGGGACAAAAGTAGAAGGAAGTGTACAGGGTGAGGTAACTCAAGGACATTCTGACTGCTGCTGTGCTTTGCTGCTGTAGAGCATGCTGCAGACTAGCAAGAGCTTTCCATTTGGTTGGTGTTATGTAAGACCTTACTATGACAGACAGACAAACACACGCCAGATATCCGAAGAGACTTACTCTATACAAACACACATGCACATTAACTAAGCAATGTCCCCACAAAAGCAAGGGCAAACACACACTCGTCACACACACAGGCATGCAAATCCACATAAACACTTGTAATCTTAAATTTAGAGAACGTAATTCTAAATTCACACTGAGCTCTTCTTAAATTCTACTGCAGCTAGCCACAACTCGTTACAACTCTTGTTCACCCCATTGAAGCAAACACAGAACAGGACACAAGAGGATAGAAATATTGTATAGTAAGTTAGGTGTGAGGGAACAATTGACCTGTTAATCTTCGTAATGTTCTATAACATTTTTCTGTTGTTGTTTTGACAGATCTGGAAACAAACCAATTAGCGTTTGGGGAGTCACATTAATAACATGGTTTGTCATTGCTCCAAATAGTTACTGTGCCCTCTTAAACTCAGCACAAAATCAGCAAATGGAAAATGGCATGTCATTGTGCATTCAAGGTGTTTACTGGCTCACTGTCCATTTCCTCTGGTTTCACCATGTCACCATGCCTGGCTAAGCAAATCCACTCCTGACTCCAAAGGTTTTGGCAAGATAGAAAATATTTTCTACAGCAGTAAAGTATTCAAGTATTTCACAGGTTACTCATTCTAAATCTGTAACCAAGAAGGTAACCTAAGTTGATTCCATAAAGCATCATAAAATATAATAGTACCACTGCATTTTTGAAGCATACTCACTCACACTTAGATAGGGCTTTCTTAAAAACACTGCAGCAAATGCAAAAAGCTAATGAACAAGCTATGCTAAGTGGTAGACGTTTATTTCTCTCATGACACTGCAGTGTGGACATGGGTTTGAAATACATCATGTAGAATAGTTTATTCATTAATTTCTAATTGTTTCCATACCCACTTCATTGCTGTTAAGCAGTGCTGGGACTCAGATTCTATTCCAGCTTTCATTGGGTGAGAGGAGGGCTTTATTACGGACAGGCTGACCATAACAAAAGATGCTTGTAGCAGGCCACCATGCACTGTCAAACTGGATTCAATAAAAAAACTGAAATTGTGAGGATTAAAAATTTAAAAAACCCTGATAAATATTTTTCAAGTGTTGTATAAATAAGTAAGATAGAATTAATAATAAAGCAAAGCCATTTTAAATAAAAAAAATAATTTGAAATTAAATTAAATTAAGCTCAATTCAATTATGTTAATTTTAATTTAATGCAAATAATTTAATTAATTTTACTTTAATTTAGTTATTGACATAATGCCGAAATAAACAGATGAACAGGTTAAATTCATATTCATATTTATAGAATCATGTCTGGTCCAAATTCAGTTCAGATCAATTAAATTAATTACAATAATATCCAATCATATAGTCACATTTAGATCCACTTACGTACAAGTTATTTCAATCCTAATTATCTGATCCTAATTATTATTCAACACAATCAAAAGCAGTTGTCATATAATTATATAATGCTAGTTAGTAAAAGGTTTGAGGCTCAGCTGATTGCAGCAAGTCACTGAAGTGGCAGCAATCCTTCCTTCTGAGATGTAATGATGTCTGGCCTAATAATTGGTACTAAGAGGCTGATTTAAAAGACCTAGCCTCTTTTGATGATATCTGTATGCCTCCCAGCTGAGTCAGTCCAGTGCTCAAACCTACCATACCTAAGAGCGAATGCCTGATGTGTCATTTTTGTATCTTCCACATTGAATTTCCAGGAACAAATTTGGAACCTTGCGGTGATTGGCTCATTTCTGTAGACACAGATGTTCAGGGGCAAGGAAAGAGTCGACAACTCACCAAAGACAGTTCTGGCAGGGACAGATTCTCTGTTGAGCCAGAAGGACACTTGGGATAGGATAACTGTCATGATGCAGGGTAGATATGTCTGGATCACAAAGTAACCAATTTTCCTCTTCAGGAGGAAGTGGGTTGTCATCACGACGTACTCTCCTGTATTCAGCATGATAAAAGACAAAGGAAAGTTACAAAAAATGCACCTGATGAAAGTGGAAGAAAGGCAACAGATAGACATGGATTTTCTTGGTTAATTGGTATATATATATATTTTTCAGTTTTAGAACAAAGGACTTTTATATTACTGAGACCTCACATACAAGATGCATTTTTTATCTTTGATGAAATCAAATTATTTGCCATGTATGTAGAAAAAAGAAAAACAAGACACAAAGAAGACCTCTTTAGATCTGCAGTGCAAACAGCTGTATGTTCTTTGTCAACCATTAAGTCCAGACTTAATGGCTATCCTAAATTCAACATGGTAAACGATGCAGTTGCTTTAAAAAAGCTCACTACTAAAAAATGTTTATCCATCAGGCTGAGAACACTTGGTTGTGAAACCACTGAAGAGCTCCCCACTACCTTTATATCTTCAAGATCCTGGATGCTCCGTAGAAAGCAGTGATTATGTGACATACAAGATATGAACAATTTGTAAGCCCCGTGGGAATAAGGGGACTGGCTAATCAGTTTGCATCTGCTTAGGGATTTTTTTTATTTGTACTAACCTAAAGTAATATGCCACAGTGTTGAAGGAGTCTCTACTGTAATTGGTCTTCTCTGGCTCAAAATCTAAAAAAACAGATTAAACCTAAACCCAATAATTCTACGTTAAACTGAGGTTCTTTATGACACAGTTTGAGATTTATGAAACCTTTTCTGTTAGTGAGAACATGTGAAAGGAACAATTGGAATGTTTTTTTTTTCTTTTTGGCTATTTAGACCATTTTTAAATCTGATAAGCCAAGAAAGTGCAATTTATATGGACTAACCTGGAAATAACTATTCTACAATAGTCTCTGATTCCCAAAACCACAATCTGGGATTTGTGAAATCTTTATGACAAAAACTGGATTCGTAGTTTTGGAAAAATATTACTAAAATGTTGTTTTGTATCCCCTCATCTCCTTGTCTCTCCGCAGGGGTGTCATTTCACTAATAGAGTTGACTGATAATATCATTGCTAATGTAAGTAAATGACTATGATCCTTAGAGTGGTAAGGTTCCAGCTGTAAGAACCATATCTTGATGTTGCCAAACAAACTAAAGTGTGTGTTTGTCCATTCCCTTCTGTCAGTACTGATTTAATTTACATCTATATATATACATAATATAGAGAGAAAAAGTATTGTCCACTGAAGAGCTGCTTTGTGTATGCAAACACTTTAAATCACTGAATTTCTCCTGAATCTTTTTATTTTGTACTATAAATTGAGAAAAATAGTTGTGTAAAAAACTGAATGTGCAATAAAAATATAATCGAGAACATAAAATGTCTTTTAAACTCGAAAATATACCTGTGCTTGACTGGACCACACCAGAATCCACACTCTGCCCCATCAGATCATACTGGTTTAGCCTAGATCCATCCTCTGCCACCACTACAGACTGAGCAGCCCCTCTGGTCCACACGTACACCACCTCTGCTCTAGTATAGGCATCTGAGGAGTAAGAGAGTAAAACATGTATGATTATTTGCTTTTTGTGTGTTTTTTGTCAGAGTTTTAAGATATTCTATGTGAAACAAA